>JAQJIZ010000054.1:0-150897 GCA_029873605.1 Rhodosporidiobolus sp. SP3-3/4
GCGGCCATACGAGGCTGGAGAGGAGAATTAGGCGGGCAGGCAGGCGAGGACGAGGGGAGGAAGGCGGGCGAGTCGAGCTGGGAATAGCTGGATAGGTGCGAGTGGGGTATAAAGACGGGTCATGGAGGTCGTGGGAGTCGTGGAGAACAGAACGGAGCGCCGAGGACGAGGCGAGCCAGAAGGGGTTGCTTAGTACCGAATGTACGCGACGGCGAGCAGGGGGAAGCCGGAGAGAAGGCCGAGCCAAAAGAAGAGCTGTGTGACGGCATAGCGTCAGTGAGAGGTCGGAGTCCTGCAGGAAAGGGAAGAGGAAGCAAGGGGGCGAACGTACATTTCCGAGAGCGGGATGTTGGCGGAAGATCTTGGCGCGGCCGATCATGATCAGCGGCAGTTGCGCCATCTGCGAAACCGCGAATTGCTGAGTCGATGTGCAGGTAGCGAGAGAAGAAGAACACGAGAAGCATACCTGGAGGACGAAGAGGTAGAGCCGGATCTTCTTCGTCACGACGGCCATGACGAGCTCGTGCACTACAAGAGGGTGAGACGAAGGTCAGAAGCCGGCCGCGGGGTAAGCAGAAGAAGTATGGGAGGACGCACCCAGCGCGGAGAGGAGGAACGTGACGAAAGCGGCGGAGAACTTGCTCAGCCGGTACGTCGAGATCGTCGTCGCGTATACATGGCGGAGGAGGAAGGTGTGAACCGGGCGGTTCCATTTGCGCGAGAACTCGTCGAACGAGATCGAGTTCCACCAGTCGGAGCTGCAAGGACCAAGAGAGGCGTCAGTACCCCTGACTTTCTCGGGGAGAAGAAGGGAAACGCACTAAAAGGCGCGGTCGCTGAACCTCGTCAGCTCGGCGAACCCGTTGCACACGCACTCGAAGATGATGAAGAAGATGAGCCTGCAAATCCGCCTAGTCAGCCTCTTTGGTCGCTTGGAAAGAGGAAGGATGCCGACGTACAGGTAGCACACCGCGAAGGGCAGAGCCAGATCGAGGACGCTGCTGACAAAGGTGTCGCCGGCCTTGGGCGTGACGGGCAGGATGAGGTGCTCGACGATGAGGACGAGCAGGCTGAAGGTGCCAAAGGTGGCGAGGGTCTTCTCGAGGACGTAGAGAGGGCGGATACTACGGGCCAAGGAGGCTCAGAACAGGGGAGGAGACGGGAAAAATGAGAAATGGCAGCGGCGAGAAGGAGAGGAAGGTGAGCTCAGGCCATACCGACGCAAATCCAGGGAGACTTCAACGCACGTTTTCGTCCTCGGGTACTCGAGCTCGTACACCAACGTTGGCACAAGGAGGTAGTCGATGAAGTTGAGCCAGGTGACATTGTCCGGGAAGCGGACGTTCTTCTCCCCCCCACTGCTGAGCACCTCGTTCGCCTCGGTGATCGCGGTCGCGACCTTCGAGATCTCGGCGTCGGGGTGCCAGGTGAGCGTCTCGGGGCCTTCTTGCGGCTCGTCGTCCTTGGTTGGGTTGGGGTTGTGCTGCCGAGAGCGGGAAGGGGAGGTAGAGGCTGTGCGCTTGTCGGCAGACTGGCGGCGCGTGATGCGCTGACGGAGGTTGGAGGGCTCGTCGTCAGATGAGGTAGTGGTCTGGTGAGCCGATGAGGTAGTCGGTATTGCGGACGAGGAGGTCGAAGGGGTAGAGGCGAGTGAAGGGGTCTCGGCACAGCTCATCTCCCACGCGGCGCGAGCCTCGGACTCGACCTTGCGGCGTCCACCATGCTGGGCGAGAAGAGCCTCGAGCTTCTTCTCGTCCTTCTTGAGCTGCCGGGCGCGTTCGGACCTGTGTGGAGGGGTTCAGCGTTCTCGTCGTGGAAATGAATCAGAGAGCGGGGACCTTACAGCTCGCCGACGGTAGCGCAGTAGCTGTGGACCTTCATGAGGAGGGAGAGCTGCAGACAGGAAACAGCTTGTCAATGCAAGTACGGAAAAGACAGAGAGACTGGCTGACTCACAGCATGTAGGGTCATAAACCCGCTCTGCACCCATGGCCAGTTGCTGCGAGATGAGTGTGTGGAGGGGAAGGTCAATGAGCTGCACGTGATTCAGGCAAGGAAGGAAGCGACGGACCGGTGGAAAGTCCAGCGCACAGCGATACCGAGGAACAAGGTCTGGCCGACATGCTGAAGGATGAGACCGGGTCCCCAGTAGCGGATCCAGCCGGAGACGAGGAGCTGTGTAAGGGTAGAGGTCAGTTTGGGAGAAAGTGGAGCGGGGGGGAAAGGACAAGATTGAAGGACAGGAGAAGAGGAAGGGACGAACCTTGCCGAACGGTACACACAACAGCGTCGACGCGACCAGTACTCCATCGCTGATCGCCAATGCCACCGCATCCTCGCTGATCAAGCTCGCGAACTGCCATCCGAACGGCGAGCCCGTCTCGACAAAGTGCCGGTAACTCGTCCTGATCGCGCCGACGGCGATAGTGATCCAGAAGAGCGTCCAGAAGCCGCGGAAGGGGTCCTGGGCGGACGAGGTGTTGTGCCGGTCGAAGTGCGAGACGCGAGGGGTGAAGTGCGTCCGGCGCGAGCGGAGCGTCTTGATCTTGGCCGCGTCGATGCCCTTCACGGGCACGGGACGGAGGGTGATCTGGCCCGTCTGGGACGAGTACTTGGCGTCAATGGCGTCGGCGCCGACATGGGTGAAGCTGCGAGGAGATGAAGGTGAGCGTGAAAAGAGGCGAAAGGTCCGGAGAAGGGCGTACGTCTGGACCGTTCCCTCGTTCCCTTCCTCGGTAACGGTTGTGATTGTCGTGGTAGCCTTGGGTCTGTGGAGCAAGACGAGTGTCAGCCTCGGCAAGTCCGCACGACCCGCCGTGCTTGTCCTGGACGAGAGGCGGAGGGTGTTCCGGCGCACCCTGCGCCTGGGTCTGGTGTCGGTGACGCAGAGGATGACACGGATGTGACGGTAGCCGGGACGAGGAGAGGTTGAGGCTGGCGAGGTGGGGCGGCAGAGGTGGTGGTGGACGAGGACGAGAGCGGAGGAGTGCGGTCAGGGTGGAGGATGGCATCCTCCATCAGGTTGGCGGGTCCTGGAGGTGGTTCAGAGTCCATCGTGGGCAGCAGTCGACTTGGACGAGCGCAAGAAGCGGTTCCTCCTCTCGTCATCTCCTCGCCCACTCTTGGACCGCCGTCTCTCCGCTACAACGGCTCACTTGCTGCTTTCGACTCGCCAGCGAATTTTGAACCCCTCGTCGTCCCTCTGTACCCGTCCTCACGCCGCCCCATGTCCTTCCGCCTCCATCCCGTCGAGCTCCTCCGCCTCATCTTCCGCCTCGCCACGCAGCCATGCCACCTCCCGGGCGGCTACAAGGACCGACAGGCGACTCTCACTAGTTTCTCCCTCGTCTGTCACTGCTTCCGCGAGATCGCTCAGCCGATGCTGGGCGAGGTGCTTCGGGTCTTCGTCGACAAGGACGGCGACGAGGGCAACCCGGCGCCCTTTGTGACGCTCACCGCCGAGCAGTGGGCGATGCTCGGGAGCCAAGTCAAGGAGATGGTCGTCGAGTGCTCCCTGTATGGTAGATTGCCGAAGGCAATTCAAACATGCGAAGCGCTGCACTCCCTCACCCTCCGTGGGCAGAAGATCGAGCCCGTCTACCTGTCACAGCTGCCCAGTACGTTTCCCCCCTCCTTTATCGCCACCTTGACTGACCCTCTCTGCCCGTCAGATCTTTGTTGCCTCGCCTTGGAAGCCTGCCGCATCGTCGCCGACGCTCGTATGGAGCCCTTGCAGCGTCTGGAGGAACTCTCAATTATTTCGCTCGAGATTCCCGAGTCGACTGGGATAACCTTCTTCTCGCAGCGCATTCTTCCGTCTCTCCGTTTTCTTGCCTTGCTTTGGGTCGTCCCAAATTTCGAGCCCCCACGCCCGCGCCATCCTTCGCCGCACATCTGGGGCGCTCAGCTTGAATTCTACGCCGTGCCTTCCGGGTATGTGAGGAATCTCCCTGCCGACGAGCTTGCACTGCCGTGTTTCGTCGACCTGGACCACCTCGACAATCCTCCGACTCTCGAGCGTATTCTCCTTCCTGCCAACATCACCCTCAGCATCAACACGTATCCCACGCTGAGCACGCCACCGTCGCAGCCTCCCGCTGAGCCGCTCCTCGACTGCTAACAGGCGGAAGAAGAGCGAAGAGATCGAACCGCCGCTGTCGAAAACTGCATCTTGCGTTCGCAACCGGTTTCTCTGCTCTTCCCTCGCCTTGACCGAAACCAGAACTGGGGTGTCGTCGACTCGCCCGAAAGAGGGAAAGCGCCAAGCGAGACCAGGTGGTGGACAGCGGGCGCAAGGTGCGAAATTTTCACTCGTTGCGGATCTGGACCGCTTTCTTCCTCCGCCATTCCTCCTCCTCGTGCGCGCCTGCAGTGGCGTCTTGCGCACCGGCAGGCCCTCGCCAGACGCCCGCACACCTCGTCAATGCAGTTAAATGGGTCGCGTGAGCTCGGCGGCAGCGAGGAAAGGGCGGCGAAAGAGGGACGAGGAGGAAGACAAGGAGAGGGTGGACCGGGCGAGGACCGGCGCGGCGAGGGTGGTGTCGCGGACGGGCAGCACTGATGCCAGGGGGTGAGATGGACGAGCGAGCAGGACTGCCCTTCCGAGGAGGTCTCGCTCTCCGCGTTCCGCTCCGTCGTCCCTGCCTTTCCTTGCTGTGCTCGTTTTCGAGGTTCTCTGTCGACTGGCTCGCTCAAGGACCCGCTTCACCACCGTCTCTCGCTCTTTCGCCTCCGTCCACTGTCGCTCGTTCAGCCCCTCGCGCTCCTTCACCCGCCCAACATGCTCGGATCCTCCATTGTCCTCCTCGCCCTCTCTGGTACGCCCCTCCCACCGCTCCTGCGGGTGTTCTGCCGCGTGCATCTCACTGACAGACCGCCCATCACCCTCCAGGTCTCGTCGCTGCCACCCCGGCCCCCTACTCGGACGCGCTCGTCTCTCATCAAGTGCACTCGCTTGTCCGCCGCGCTGCAGCCTCGCCCGCCTCGTCCTCCTACCTCGCCGATGTGTTCGGCATGGTCACCCCGCGGTGCCAGGCCACCTGCAACACCGGCCTGACCGACCTCACCGTGCGTCCTCGTCGTCCCGCTCCTTCCCCCGTCCTTGGCGTCCGAGGCGCGTGCTGAATGCACTCTCTCGGAGATCTGACGCTAACGCGCTGCGACTAATTCTCCCGTGCAGGCCTGCTCCAAGGAGACCAACCAGGCCACCATCGCGGCCTGCGCCTGCTCGTCCGTCACCCTGGGCGACCTCCGCACCTGCGCTTCCTGCATCTCGACCACCAGCACCTCGTCCACGAACGCGACCGCCGTCGTCAACGCCTACAAGTGAGTCTCTGCAGCTCTTTCCGAGCGAGGGAGCAGAAAAAGGAGCAAGATTGACGCCTTTTTTCCCGCGAAATCAGCTCCTTCGTCGACCTTTGCACCCAGGAGGGCCTCGCCAAGGTTACCGGCACCGTCGAGGTTGGCGCTTCGACCAAGTCGATCGCTCGCCCCTCCTCCACCGCCTCCTCCTCGACCGTCTCCTCCCGCGCGACCTACAACCCCTCCGCCTCGCCCACCTCGACCGCGACCGTCCCCTCCCTCGTTGCGTCGGGCAGCATCGCCTCGTCCGCCCGCGTCGCCGCCGCCTCTGCCGCGTCCGCCTCGGCCGCGGCGTCTGGCAGCGCGTCTGGCACGTCCGGCGCCGGCCGCGTTGCCGGCTCGCTCCTCGCCGTCGCCGGTGCGGTCGTCGGTCTCGCCGTTCTGGCATAATCGGACCGACGCCGTCGATACGCCCTCCCGTGTGTCTCTATAGGGTTCTTGGTTTCTTTCGGTTTGCACCTTTTCCTCGGAGCAGGACTTCTCCCCATTTCCTTCCCTTCCCTTTCCTCCGGGACTGGTCCCCTCCTCCTTTCTTCTGTTGTCCCTCCGCCCGTATCCATCTCTCTCCTCCCCCCCGTCAAGCTGCTAGCGGCTCTCCTTCAAGCTCGACTCGCACCTCCTCTTCGACCTCGACCACCCACTGCCTCCCTTCTCCCCTCCCTCCTCATTTCGCCTACTCACCCACTCTCTCGCACCCCGCCATCCCGCACTCTGCGATACCCGTACGCGCCCTCACTCGGTGCTAATCTGGCTAGACGAAGTTATGGACCCGAGGAAACGGAGGAGAGGAGTAGTTTACCTAGGTCGACGTCGCTTTCCTCGGTCTCGCTCTCTCTGAGCAGGTCGAGGGAGGCGGTGTGGTGCTGTCAAGGTTGTTGTATCCAGCGTTACCCGCCGTCTCGTTCGCGAGAAGGGAGGGAAAGCATTGAGCGGAGGAAGAAAAGTGCCTCTACGGCTCTTGCACCTACGGACGCGCCTGATAGCGCTACAGCGGCGTGTACACGCTCTGTACAGCGGGGACAAGCAGCCGCAGAGGGAGTTGGCAGTCGCGAGCTCCCCACCCTTGGACGCGACTCTGGAAGTTGGCCTCGTCCACCTCCGTTGCTCGGCTGCTCGCGCTTGCTACACACTCGGTCGACCACACGCGAACACAGTACGACCAGCGTGCGCCGTGCAATTTCCCTTCCGGCCGCCGCTCCCCTCATCTCGACGCGTCTCCCACCCACCTCGACTGAGCGCCCACCATGCTGGACCGCCTCGAGGTGTACAACTTCAAGTCTTACAGGGGGCAGCAGACCATGTGCGCGCCTCCTCCTCCTCCCGCGCCCTCTCTCTAGCTCATTGACATCGTCCCCTCTCCCTTCCTCATCGCCCTTTCCTCCTTGCAGCGGGCCGTTCCACTCCTTCACGGCCGTCATCGGGCCCAATGGCGCCGGCAAGTCGAACCTCATGGACGCGATTTCGTTCGTCCTCGGCGTCCGGTCCGCCTCGCTCCGCTCGACCGCTCTCAAGGACCTCATCTACCGCTCGGGGCGCAAGAAGCGCGACCGCAAAGGCAAGGGCAAGGCCGTTGAGCGTGACGATGGCGATGACGAGCAGGAGGATGAGCAGGACGACGAGGACGACGAGGACGACCTGAGTGGGGAAGGTGGATCGGACGGCCAGGCGGAAGGCGCGGACGAGGACGACGGCGTGGATGGCGAGCGCACGGCGTGGGTCATGGCGGTCTACGTCGACCGAGAACGGCAGGAGGAGTGGCACTTCAAGCGCTCGTGCGTCTTTTCCTTCTTCCCTCCTCTCTGTTCGTAAGCAGGCTGAACCGCTCCCTTGGGCAGCATCTCTACCTCTGGGACTTCCGAGTACCGCATCAACAACAAGGCCGTCTCGTACAAGAACTACAACGCGCAGCTCGAGAAGTTCAACATCCTCGTCAAGGCGAAGAACTTCCTCGTCTTCCAGGGCGACGTCGAGGCCGTCGCGTCGCAGTCGCCCAAAGACCTTGCCAAGCTCATCGACCAAGTCAGCGGGTGCGTCAACTGCTTTTCCTCCGCGTCTCCCCTCCGGACTAACCCCGCGCCCGCTGCCACAGCTCGCTCGACCTGAAGGAGGAGTATGACCGCTGCGCCGCCGCCCTCGCCAAGGCAACCGAAGCATCCGTCGCGCAGCACTCGCGCCGCAAGGGCGTCAACAGCGAGGTTAAGCAGTACCAGCTGATGAAGACCGAAGCGGAGCGGTGGGAGGCGCTGCAGGCCGACAAGGCCGACGCGGTCGTGCACCACCTCGTGTGGAAGCTGCACCACATCGAGGCGGGCATCAAGGCGAGCGAGGACCGCATCGAGGAGCGCAACGAGGAGCTCAAGAAGCTCCGGGCCGAGAACGAGAAATTCGAGGAGGAGGTCAGGGCGAAGAAGAAGGAGGCGAACAAGGCGCAGAAGGAGGTGACGAAGCAGGAGAGGGCGGTCAAGGCGAAAGAGAAGGAGCTCGAGGAGGCTGTACGTTCGCTCTCCTTCTCTCCTCGCCTGAGAGCGTGCTGACTTCTCCCTTCCGCAGCGCCCCGACCTCGTCACCATCGACACGAAGCGCGCTCACGCGCTCAAGACGCAGAAGAAGGCCGAGCAGCAAGCGGCGACGCAGCAGGCCGACCTCGAGGTGCAGCAGAAGAAGCTCGACCAGCTCAATTCGGACCTTGAGCTGGCCCAGGGCGCGGCGGAGAAGCACCGCGAGGCGCAGGAGGAGGCTGCGAGGGAGCAGGGGATCTCGCTCAGTCCGGAGGACTTGGCAGAGTACAACCGGCTGTGCGTTTCCTCAACTTCCCCCCTCTTTCGCCTCGTCCTGCCCCTTTTGTCGTGAACTCACCTCTTCCTCTGCTCCAGCAAATCTCAAGCCTCGACCAAGGCTGTCTCGGAGCGCGAGCAGCTCAGCACCCTGCTCAACGACGACAAGACGAAGCGCGACTCGCTCGCCTCGGCGCAGGACCAGCTCGAGTCGACGCTGCGCAAGGCCGAGCGGCTCGAGGGCGAGGAGGAGGGGCTGTTGAAGCGGAAGGAGCTGGTACGTCGAGGTCACTCTCTTCTCTGCCCAGCTTTGCACCCCGTTGCGCGTTGGGGCTGATCGTTCGGTCCCTTGGATTTTTCGCAAAGGCCGAGGCGAAGGTCGCCACTCTGCAAGGCGAGCTCAAGAAGACGAAGAGCGAGCTCGACGACCTTCGCAAGCGCAAGCAGCAGATCGCGTACGTTGCTTTCCTTCTCCTTTTCTCGCTCCCGACCTAACCTGACCTCCTCGTCGCGCAGCCAAACCGAAGCCGAATACAACGAGAAGCTCGCCAAGACGCTCACCGACCTGCAGCAAGCCGGTGCCGAGAGGCAGGAGAAGGAGAGCGAGGTCAAGTTCAAGGAGACGCTCGCCGCCCTCAAGCGCACCTTCCCCGGCGTCAAGGGCCGCATCATCGACCTGTGCAAGCCGACGCAGCAGAAGTACGGACTCGCGGTCACGACCGTCCTCGGCAGGAACTGCGATTCGATTGTGGTCGACACGGAAAAGACGGCGATCAGCTGCCTCGAGGTGCGCCACCTCCCCCTCATCGTCTCTGCCTCCCTCCCGTCTGACAGTTCCCCTCCCTGCAGTACCTCCGCGTCCAGCGCCTCGGCCAAGCGACCTTCGTTCCCATCGAGACGATCCAGGTCAAGCCCGTTAGTGACAAGTACCGCTCGTTCGCCAAGGGCGCGCGCCTCGCCATCGACGTCGTCTCGTTCGATCCGTCCGTCGAGAAGGCGCTCCAGTTCGCGTGCGGCAACGCGCTCGTGTGCGACTCGATGCAGGTCGCGCGGCATGTTTGCTACGACCGCGGGCAGGAGGTCAAGGGTGCGTTTTCCCTTCTCTTCCATTTCCTCCGAAGCAGCAGACTGATGGCGTTTGTTCGGCCTCGCACAGCCGTTACCCTCGAGGGCACCGTCATCCACCGCGCCGGTACCATCACCGGCGGCAACTCGCACCAGGGCGGCCGGCACTTCGAGGACCAGGAGATCGAAGCGCTCCGCCGCCGCGAAGCCGAGCTGCGCGGCAAGCTCGCCGAGGTGTTCAAGACGCGCCCGCGCGCCAACGCCGAGGAGCAGCTCCTCACCGACTTGACGCGCATCAACGCCGACCTGCAAGTCCTCAACGACGACCTCACGTCGACGAACTCGCGCCTCAAAGGCGTGCAGGACGAGCTCAAGACGCTGCGCAAGAAGGCGGGCGAGCTCGAGAAGAGCGTGGGCAAGACGGAGAAGGAGCTGCAGAAGCTCGAGCAGGAGGCGAGCGGGCTGAGGGAGGTCATCGAGCAGGAGGAGGACGCCATCTTTGCCGAATTCTGCTCCAGGATCGGGGTCGACGACATCCGCGAGTACGAGGAGAAGCAGCTCCGCGGCGCGCAGGAGGACAACGCGGCGATGCTCAAGTTCGACAAGCAGATTGCCCGCCTCAACAACCAGTTCGTCTTTCTCTCGCCCTCTCGGCTTGCTAGCCAATCTGACCACTTTTGCCCTGCACAGGATCCGCTTCCAGACCGAACAAGTCGACTCGATTCGCGAGCGGCTGTCTGCCCTCCAAGCAACCGTCGAGAAGCAGCGCGCATCGCTCGCCAAGCTGGACGGCGAGAAGGACGCCAAGGAGGCCGAAATCGACGCGCTCGAACAGGAGGTCGAGGACCTCCGCACGACGCTCACGCAACTGCAGGAGACTCTTGAGGAGAAGACGGGCGAGCTCGAGGCGACAAGAAAGAGCGGAGGCAAGGCGGCCAAGGTGCTTGACAAGGCGTTGAAGGAGATCGCGGCCTGCGTGCGTTCCTTCTCTTCCGCTTTCTCCTCTTTTCAAGCTTATTCACCCTATCGTCCTCCAGAACGACGAAATCGAGCGCCTCGCCTCGGACCGCTTCGCGCTCTACCGCCGCTGCAAGCTCGAGGGCATCGACCTCCCCGTCGAGCAAGGCTCGCTCGACGACATCCCGATTGAGGAGGCCGCGGCGGCGCAGCAGGCGCCGATGGACGTCGACGGTCCGGAGGACGGCACGCAGAACATCTTCCAGGCGAAGGACTACGGCGTCGTGGTCGATTTCGAGGAGCTGGACGAGGACGAGCAGGAGGTGCGCTGCCTTTTCCTCCCTCGACTCTAAGTCGCTCAAGCTGACGGAATGCTGTCTACGTGCAGGACGGCTCGAGCGACATGGAGGAGAAGCTCCTCGCCGCTGTCTCGCGGTTGCAGAGCGAGCTCGACAAGATGTCGGTCAACCTGAAAGCCATCGAGCGGTGCGTCTCTTCCCTTGTCCCCTTCGTCTCTTTGCCTGACTCCCTTGCTCTGTCAGTCTTGGCGACTCCGAAGCGCGCTTCCGCGAGATCGACACCGAGTTCGACCAGGCGCGCGAAGAGACCCGCACGGCCAAGGACGCGTTCAACGCGATCAAGCGCAAGCGGTGCAACCTCTTCAACAAGGCGTTCAAGCACATCGAGGACCGCATCGACGAGGTCTACAAGGACTTGACCAAGGGCAAGGCGAGCCCGCAGGGAGGTGTCGCTTACCTCAGTTTGGAGGAGCCCGAGGTGCGTCGCCGTTTTCTCCACTGGTTGGTCTCCTCACCCTCGCCAGGTTGCAGGGACTGACTTTGTTGTATCCGTGGCGTTGCACAGGAACCCTACCTCCACGGCATCAAGTACCACGCCATGCCGCCGCTCAAGCGCTTCCGCGATATGGACCAGCTGTCAGGCGGCGAGAAGACCATGGCCGCCCTCGCTCTGCTCTTCGCCATCCACTCGTACGCCGAGCTCCCTCTCTGTCGTTGCGAGCGGAGCTGACCCTTTCTTGCCTATGCAGCTTCCAGCCCTCGCCTTTCTTCGTGCTGGACGAGGTCGATGGCGCTCTCGGTGCGTCTCTCCCCACCTTTTCTCCATTTCTGCTTACTGACAATCTCTGCCACTGCAGACAACACCAACGTCGGCCGTGTCGCTCGCTACGTCCAGCAGCGGTCGGAGAAGGGCGACTTCCAGTGCGTCTTTCCCTTTCTCCCGTCCTAGCTCGCCGCCTCCTAACCGTCTCCTTCCTTACAGATGCATCGTCATCACGCATAAGCAGCTCATGTTCGAGTCGTCGTCCGCGCTCGTTGGCATCTACCGCGAAGGCGGCTCGAAGACGCTCACCCTTGACCTCTCTCGCTACGACAACGGCGCCTAGTCCCCTCCTTCCTTTACCTCCACCTCTCTCCTCCTCAGCTGTACAGTGTAGGAGCCTGTTCACTCTCGGTTGTGCTGTATCTCGACCTCTTGTTGCGCTTCTTCCGCCCAAGTGCCCGAGGAAAGAGAGATGGCCGGCGGGAACAGCACCTTCTTTGCCCCGCGTACGGTTACTTGCGATTACTCTGCGCGTGGTGGACTTATCGCGATGTCCATAGAGCGTGGGACAAGGGAGGAAAACGGGGGGAAGAGACGGGGGTCCGGCTCCTCTTTCTTATCCTCCTCCCGCTGGTTCCTTCTCGCTCTACACGTGTCCCAGCATCCCAGCAGTGCACTCGACCATCCAGCAGAGCGGACCCGTCCAGTCGCTCGGCCTTGCCCCTCGTTTAATTGAGACTCGATCTTCTCGCCGTTCTTCTCGTCTTCCTCACACTCGGTTGAGCGTAGTGGGGAGCTGTGGGCGTTGATTGAACGGCTCTACACGTCCTACTGCCATCCCGACGACGCCCCTCGCTGTCCAAGCACTCCTTCGACACGGTCCTCCTCGTCCCGCTCAACTCCTCTCCGACCTTCGACCGCAGTCGACGACGACGAAGAGGAGATGGACGGTCCACCTCCTCTCCGAACAACACCTCTTCCGCCCTCTTCCTCGTCCTCCACCATTCGCCCGACTCCTACCGCTTCCTCGTCGTCCCTCAACCGCCCGCTCGACCCGTCGATGAGGTTCGGCCCCGGCCCTTCACCAAGCAAGGACCGCCAGCGCTCTGCCTCGAGCACTGCCCTCTCCGACCTCGCGTCAGGCGACGGCAAGGCGCCGTTTGGCGGGTTCAGGTCGCTGTTCGGCGGACCAGGACCGGGCAAGGACAGCAGGCGGCCAGCACTGCCCAGGAGCGCGAGCAGCGGAGAGGTGACGTCCTGGCGGGATGGAGCAGCGGGCGGCCTGAGGCAGCCGGACGAGCGCAAGGCGAGCGACGCCAGCTGGATCAGTACGGGCAGTGGACTTCGCTTCGAGGTGCCGCCGGCGAGCCAGGATGGGTCGTCTCGAGGTGCGCTTCTTCTCCATCCCTCACCTACATTCCTTGCCGCTCACCCTCTCGCGCTTCTCAGCCGACTCGAGCTACGTCCGGCAGCGCTCCTCGACCACCTACTCCAACACCTCGACCGCTCCCTCGACCTTTGCCTCCTTCTCGCCCGTCAAGCGCAGCGGTGGGCATGCCCTCTACCCCTCGAGTGCAACTTCCATCCCTCCCGCGTCTCATTCTCTCGCCCGCACCGCCTCGAACGCCTCTTCTTCCGCCGCCTCTTCCGACTACCCAGCTACGCCGGCCCAGCCTCAGCTTCGAGGAGGCGAGAATGTCGGCTCGGTAGTGTACCGCAGCCAGAGCGCACATAGCATCTCTGGTCTCGCGGTGCCGTACCTCCAGAGCAAGAGCAAGGCTCGGGCAGCGGAGCAGCCGGACAGGCGACCGTCCCTTGACGACAGCGCTTGGCGACTGCCTCGTTCCTCGTCCCGGCAGCAGCAGGTCCAGCAACCGCTCTCAGCGCCCGTATCAGCCGCGGCCAGCCCCCGCCGAGCCGAGTTGGCAGCCGTCGTTGACCCGCGATTTTCCTTCCCGATGCGACGAGGCGGGCCGAACGGCTCGAACAGCAGCAACGGCGGACGCGGTAGCCTTGGTGGCGCCATCGGCGAGCGGAGGGGGGTCGGGCTTGGGTTGGGCAGCACTCAGCGGGAGGAGGATATTATGAGGGGGAGTTGGTCGACGAGCGCGGCGGTGTACGGAGGGTCCGGGTCAAGGAGTAGCGGGATGAGCTTCATTGCCAGCCTGTGCGCTCTTCTCCTTCCTCTTCTGTCTCTTGAAGCTTACAACGACCGTCTCGCAGCGGCGCCCGCCCTCTGGTCGACGAGCTCGGCCGACCAACCCCTGCCTTCGAATCCTACGCCGCGCCTCCTCCTCGTCAAACCCCGTCCTCGAGCAGCACGCCCAATCAGAGCTCGCCGTCCCTCCAAACCTTCTCCCCTCATCTCCCTTTCTCTCCTACCTCGCCAATCACTTCCTCCTTTCCCTCGCCCGAGACTCCCGCTACCGCCTCTCTCTCACCCGCTTTCGAGCCGTCCACCCCTCCCAAGCCGAAGACGCGCTCGAAGCGGGTCGGCACCTTCACCGTCCGGCGCCGCAAGTCGTCGGCTCGTCCCCCTTCGCCGCGGCGACACGGCCGGAGGCGGTCGAGCGTCTCCTCGAACGGGAGCAGGCGCAGCGCGAGCGGGCTTCGAAGTCGCACGGCTTCTCTTCCGGACCTTCGACGAGCAGCAGAAGCCGGCCTCGAAGCCGCAGGAGCCGAAGCCGATCGGCGCCCGTCCATCCCGTTCGACACCTTTCAGCCCCGCTCCGCTCGCACCCGCTCTCCTCAGCGCGACCTCCGCTCCCGCGACTCGGTCTTGCGGGGCGAGACGCCGCTCATCTTCCCTTCACGGCCCAGCATCGATGCCGCGACCGGTACCGCCGTCCGCCCGAGCGTCGACACGACCGCCTCGGCTCCAGCGCGAGTGCAGGTCCGGAACCCGCCGCCGCTTCCGCCGAGGTCGTCGGCGAGGCCAGCGGGCAAGCACGGCAGGAAGAGCTCGAGGAACGTGATCGCCTCCGGGCCGTGCGAGGCGTTCACGTTCGCGCACCCACGCGTTGTCGTCATCGCCGGCTCACCAGCGTCGAGCTTGTACGGCGACGAGGCAGTGGAGGAGAAGAAGCTTGCCGATGCGGTCGTCAGAGGGATCAAGCCGGAGGTCAAGGGCAAGGGGAAGGAGGCCGTCCGCGAGGGCCCGCTCAGCGACGGCGATATCGATCGGCTCCTCCGCGCGGAGGAAGACGACCACTCGAGCGTCCGGCGCGTCATGCTCGAGAACGAGGCGTCCCGGGCCGAGCGCGCCGCGTGGAGTGACAGCGCGACCAAGGCGCTCGGATTCGGACTGTCCGCCCGACTGGCGGATCGAGACCGCGAGAAGAGGGAGAGGGAGGGGAACAGGAGCAAGGCGCAGGAGAAGAGGAAGGCGGAGCGGAGGAGGGTCAGGGAGGACGTCGCGAGGAGGAAGAGGAGGGAAGCGCAGACGGAGGAGAGCGAGGCGGAGGGGACGACCACGCCTCGCCAGCGTCGTCCTCGACGATCCTCGGGCAACCTCACCGTGCCTGGCGCCTACTCGCCTCAGCCCTCGCCGCCGATGCCGACCTCGTTCGAGCCGTTCGCGCAGCTCGGCCGTAAACTCTCGTTCGGGCGCAGCAAGAGCCGCGAAAGGAGGAGGCCGAGCGACGCAGGCGGGATCAGCGACGGCGCCGGGCTCGGGATCGGCTTCGTCGGCGCGTTGCGGAGGAAGGCGAGCATGACCGGCGGCGGCGAGTCGAGGCGGCCTTCCGGCGACTCGGCGACTGTCACTGGATCGGCGGAAGGCCCGCACACCCCGAGGACGGCAATGGTGCGCGGCCAGCCGATCCGGCACCTCCGCAGGTCGAACTCGGTCGACAGCCTATACGACCGACAGAACGTCGCGCCCGGCCCGTCGGGGCGGACGCTCCTCTACGACCACGACGAGGGCGTCGCGACCCAATTCGGCGAGGCCATCTCTCTTCCCGTCGATGTGTCGGAGGGCCAGCCAAGCCCGGGAAAGGGGG
Organism: Rhodosporidiobolus sp. SP3-3/4; assembly: GCA_029873605.1. Lineage (NCBI taxonomy): Eukaryota > Fungi > Basidiomycota > Microbotryomycetes > Sporidiobolales > Sporidiobolaceae > Rhodosporidiobolus > Rhodosporidiobolus sp. SP3-3/4. Next base: position 15,221 of record JAQJIZ010000054.1, read on the forward strand.
AGTGGCGCCGCCCGAGCGTGCAGACTCAAAACCCCTTCCTCACTCTCCCGCCGCACCTGCACCACCTCCTCCGCTCGCCCGAGCGGAACCGCTTCACGCCGTCGCGCCCCGCTCCACCCATCCCGGTCGGCGCCACTGGCAGTGCCGGCCCCGTCGGGCTCACCCACTCTTCTTCCCTCCCCGTCCTCGCCGAGCTGGACCAGAACCGCCTCTCCTCCGCTGGAGTGCGCTCTTCCGCCGACTCGACCGCATCGGCTGCACGGCTCAGCCTCGCCCTCGAGCAGCAGCTCCGCGAGAGCCAGCGCAACTCGCTGCTCGGCGTCGCCAAGCCGCCGGCTGCGACCGCCGCGCAGCTGCCGGTCGCGACGACCCCGCCGCTCCGATGGAGGTCGAGGGACGAGAACGACCCGGGGAGCCGGGACGAGCACGAGTCGGCCACGACCGGCGACGCTCTCTTCGACTCGAGAGCGTCCACACTTGCCGTCCCTCCCGCCCCCACGCCCGCTCTTCCGCCACCTCCTGCGAACACCGCCGCCAACTCGCCCGTCTCGCCGTCCTCCCCGCCTGTCTCTGGCGCGTTCTCAACCTGGCTCGCCACGGCCGAAGGGCCGATCCAGTCGCCGGCGAGCGAGCGGGAGAGCAAGAAGCTGGCGCAGCCAAGGTCGATGCGTTCGATGCGGTCGATCAGTAGCCCGAAGCTGAGCGGGCACTCGAGGCAGTCGAGCGGGAGCAGCGCGTTGCACATGGACGCAGAGGAGGACTTCAACAACCTCGTGCGTTCTTTTGCCCTCTCTCTATTCTCGCAAAGCTGACTTTTTAACCTTTCACAACCAGTTCTTCTCCCCGCCTCGGCCCGTCCGCTCGCCTCGCCGTCCCTCCGTTACCGAGTCTGACGCTTCCGCCACCGAGTCCATCGCCGCCCCGCCATCCGAGAACCTCCGCCTCGGCGACGTCCCTGTCTCGCCTGTCGAGATGCGCCACCGCCCCTTCTCGATGCTCTCGTACCAGGCGTCGCACTCCGGCAACGAGCGGGAGGAGCTCGACTCCGCAGCGGAGGACTACGATGGCCGGCGCCGCCAGCTCGGGCAGCGGAGCATGGAGGCCATCTTTGCCGCGCCGCCGACGACCTCGACCGGCTCGCTTCGATCCATCTACGCCACCGCTGGCGAGCCGTCGACCTCCTCGACCGCCGTGTCGGGCCCGCCATTTCTAGGGCGCCCACTCATTCACCCCAGTCCCTCCTCGTACGCCACCCGCTCGTCGACGGCGCAGTCGACCTCGTATGCGACTGCCGACGAGGGCGCCTCGTCCGACTTCAGCACGGGCGACCTGCCCGAGATTGTCTTCCCAGGCGAGTCTCCTGCCTCGCAAACGCTTGTCCTTCCGGTGGAGACGGCCCCGCCCGTTCGGCCCCGCCCCACTCCGGCGCAAACTCCTTGGCCCGCGACGTCTTGGGCGCGCGAGTACCTTGGCCCGCTCGAGACCAGCACGGAGCAGCAGCCGGCGCTTCCTTCCTCATCGGCGATGGAACAGCGCGAGTCAGGCGAGTCGTCAGGGCGCAGCTTCCTCCAGCTCGGAGACGAGGACGTCGAGGCCGTAACGAACCCCGAACGCCCGATCCCGTCACCGTCTTCCTTCATCGACTTCTCCCCGCCGTCCTCAGCGCCCACCTCTCCCACCTCATCCTCCGCTCCTCGCTCGCCCGCCCTCCCGTACTCGCCCTCGACGACTGCCTCTCCCGCGTTCTCGGCCCATGCCTTCGCCTCTCCCGACCTTCGCCAAAGCCACCTCTCCGTGTCGACCCTGCCGTTCATCCCACCGAGCCGCAACTCCGCCTACAGCGCCAACAGCGGCAGTCACTACTCGGGGCTCGAGAGCCGCATCGGCGAGTTCCCGCGGCCGCCGTACGTGACGAGCGGGACGGAGGACTCGGCGTCGGACGGGGACGACGAGCAGGACGAGCAGGACGAGCAGGACGAGCAGGACGAGGAGGAGGAAGACGAAGACAACGAGACCGCCGAGGCGACAATCCGCTTCCCGACACTCGGCACCGGCGTTGAAGACATCGACTCGCTCCGCCGCTCACCTTTCCGCAGCCGGCCGAACTCGAACGCGCTCCTGCCGGACGTCAACTCGCTCCCGACGACCAGTGAACGTCCCGTCTCGAGCCAGTCGTACCTTGATCTGGACGACTCGGCGGCGAGTAGTGCAGTCGAGGCGAGGGCGGGACGGCTCGGGAGCAAGGCGGTGCAGAGGGGGAGGAGGTCCTCCGGTGCGTTTGCCTTCCACGTTCCTTGTCGCATCGACACTGTCTCTCCGTGTGTTGCTTGACGGTGTACCAGCCCTTGTCTTGCGCACTGCTGACCTTGTCGTCCTCTGTAGGCTCGTCCTGGCGGTCCTTCTTCTCCAACGACGCGCCGCCCGACATGCCTCGCTCTCCCTCTCGCATCGGTCACGCTCGACGGTCGTCGTGGGAGGACGCTCCGGCCGGTGGGCAGCGCTGAAGTCGAGCGAGGACGAGAACCGGGGGCTGAAGAGGAGGAAGAAGGAGGAAGGAAGGACGTTGCCTCACCCAGCTATACTCTCCCTCGCTTGATATCCGGTTATTACTCGACTACCCCTCGCAATCGCTTTACTACTCGCACTATTCCCTAGTTCTGCCATCGTTGTCACCCTTTGCAGCCATCTCCTGCCCTTTCGGCCTGCGCAATCACTCCGGTTCTTCGCCTCTTCTTGCTCTCCTCTTTGTTCCTTCAGCTTGCAGAGAATGGCCTTGCGAACGACCACCGCTGAACGCAGGAGAACCGTAGCCGGTCGGGTCACCTGGAGAAGAACGTTGAATACTAGAAGGGACGGCGGAAAAGAGAAGACAAGCGCACCCATGGACAGCACGAACGGCTGGCTAGTATTTTTCGCTTCGCCCCACCGGTCCTTAAGCGGGTCGACACTCCACATGATCTCGTAGAAGATAGTCACGACGCGGACGGGGTGCGTTGACGGGCACGGACCAGACTCGTTGTCCGCCGGGTAGGCCACGTGGGACTGATGGTTCGGCGAGTCGACGTTCTCGCCGTCCCAGCAGGAGGGGAACATGACTTCGAGGCGGAGGCCGTTCTGCAGCGCGCCAAGCAGTGTGCGTGAGCTTGCAAAGCGGAGTGGACGGCAAGAAGAGGACGAACGGGGCAGTTCTCGGTGGGAAGGTAGGGTCGCCGAGTTGGTGCCGTTCCGCCTAGGCAGTTGGCGCCGATCTGGGTAGCCTGTAGGGACGGCAAGTGGGGTTGGACCAAGAGAAGGAGCGGAAGGCGGACTCGCAGACGTACCATCTGGTCCGACTCGTTGTAGCTTCGAAGCTGTCAGACCAAGGTGGGTCAGAGCAGGAGCATCCGCAGACGAGAAGAGGGGCTGACGTACATATGGGTTTCCAGCGAGCATGCGGAACCCTTCCGGAAACGCCATGACCTTGCCCGTGTCGGCGGTATTGTTCCTCGCGAGGTAGCTGCAGGAAGAAAACGGTCAGCGATGGTCCGGAACGGGGGAGATTGGAGAGGGGCGTACTATTCCAGGAGAGAGACCTGCTCGACCGAGGTGAAGCTGCCGTTCGCCCATTGAAAGTCTGGTAGGAGGGGAGAGAACAACAGATGAGGTTGGCGAAGTCCCGGTTGAGCTAGGAAAGCGAGCGGTACATAGTGTCGGCGTCCAATAGTCTGTTAAGCAGGGAACAGTCGACGTCCGTGAGCGCCGGGAGAGAGTACAGCAGGAAGTGGCAGGAGGGAAAGGAGAGAAAACGAACTGCTCATGTCCTGCTTGACCATGCAGCTGTTTAGGCTCGTCAGCCATGGCAGCGCCGGTCAAAGGGCGAGGAGTGACGCACCTCGAGCACTTCCCCTCCCTTGCCGTCGCGAAGTCCAAGTCGAGGTTGAAGTTGCTCCCGCCCGAGATGCTGTTGCCTCCCTCTTCGAGCGTCAGTTCCAATTCTCCTCCCTCCTCGGAAGAGCAGGAAAAAAGCGCACGTATGTACATGCCCTGAGACGGCACCAGGGTTAGTGAGCGGATCTGCGGTTGCAGGTCGAGGGGGGCAAGGTCAGCTTGCCTCGCTTTTCCTCCTTCGGGCGGGAAAGGGGGAAGAAGACGCGCCTGCTCGTTGTAGTACCAGCGCGCCTCCGCCGCTCTGGCACGGGAGGCGCCAGAACGCTGCCACTCGGGTTGGGAGGTGAGCGATCGAGAGCAGGAGGACGAGGGCGGGTAGAAGGGCGAGTTGCGCCGGCGGAGAAGGCGCTCGTCGTTGAGGCGGCATCTTGCGCCTCACTGAGCGTGGTAGCACGGGGTAGGTCAGGCGCAGTACCGCCGCGACCCAAGATACGAGCGCTCAGGCTCCCGAGGAGACGGCCGGGGAGAGGAGGTCGAGGAAGAGGAGGTCGAAGAAGTGTCGCAGGTTTTTCTGGCGCCAGACGAGTGGTGCAAGGTGCGAATGAGAGAGGGTAGGCTCTCGTATGGCGCAAGATGCGGAGAAGAAAGGGGTATTTGCACGGCGTAAGAGGGGGTATCGACCGAAGTGGAGGAATACGAGGCTACTAGGAGTGTCTGCAAGGTCGTCAGTCAGACGGGCGTGCAAGAAGTGCGGGCAAGGAAGCAGAGAGCGCACCTACTACACGAAGAGGATGATGAAAAGCAGGACGGCGAGCACGATCATGAGGATGAAGACGGCCCAGCTCGATGCGGAGTCTGCAGGGCGGGATCCGCGTGAGACGTGAGCGCATGTAGAAACAGAGCAAATTAATGGGACGGGACGCACTCTGATGCTCCTTGACGAACCGGTCCATCTTCCGCTGCGCCTTGGCGAGGCGGCTCGTTGTCCGGTCGACGCTCTCGTCGAGGTCTTCCAGCATGCTGTAGAGGCGAGCCGAACGTCATCAGCTTGAACGGAGAAGGCAGTACAGAATGGAAGGGTGAACGGACGCATTCTGTTCGAGCACCTCACGGCCCATCAGCTGTGCTTGTTGTCGAAGCAAGCCCACTGTGCCCGAGATGTCGGTCAGGGTGCGATCTTGCTGTTCAACGAGAAGCTGTGTGGGCGGAGGTACCTTACAATCAGCGCTGCGCGACCACCAAATCGCGCACGAGAAAGGGAAGAAACCGCCGACGCACCGTCTGATGCTGCTGTTCGTGATCCGCATAAGGGTCGCTGTCCTCCGCTTCTGCGCCTTCGTCGCGAGTGTGATAGGAAGGCGGGTACATCGAGGTGCCGGAGAGGCGTTTTCGAGAGCGGTCCTGGGGCCGGGAGGAAAGGTCAGGCGGGGAAAGAGGAAGGAAGAGAGAGGGGAGCGTACGGGGGAAGTACCGGAGGAAGCGGGTAGTTGTCGTCGGATGGCCTGTGTGCGACTTGGAGGGGTAAGAACCTGTTCTTACCCTGCGCCGGGAAGGAAGAGGAAGAAGAAGTCGTCTGAGGACGCACTGCTATTTGCCCCTTGGCCGATTCGACAAAGTCCCTCCGCGACCTCACCTCGGCGTCGCTGATTCCCAGCCTCCGTGCCACGCTCGGGTCCTCGACCGTCGCGACCGAGTCCTCAATCTCGTCCAAGTCGGGCTGGATCGCGGCGAGGGTCGCGCGCAGCTCGGAGAGGGCCCACTGGAGGTCTTCTGAGGTTGCATGGAGGGCGGCCGGGGTGGAGCGGGAGAGGCGGGCGTGCGAGGCGGAGAGCTGGGAGAGGGTCTGGAGGGTGGACTCGACCTCGCTGCGGGATGAGAGAGGGACGGTCAGCTGGACGAGGTGCGGAACGGGCGGAGAGGGACGTACGCCTTGACTTCGAAGTAGGGATCGTCCATCCTGCCGTCCTCGGAAGATTAGAGGGTGAAGACGAGGAGCGAGAGAGAGGCGGGAGAAGCGAGGAAAGCGAGGGGCGCTTCGAGAGGTGGTCCGGCGGGAGCTGTCGATGCTTATGAGTGTGTCTGTATGGTGCTAGCTCTGATCTGAAGGTGAGAGCGAGCTGTGTGAGCTGAAGAGGGTTCGTGTTCGCTGAGCGCACCTTGGCCTCCTTGTTCTCTCGCATTCTCCCTTTCCAAGCCATGCGTGTCCTCGTCACGGGTGCCACAGGTGAGCAACTCTCCCTCCAGCGCCCTCACCTGCCACACGCCTCGCATCGCTCACCTCCCTCGTTGTCCTCCTCGCCGCACCACTTCCTCCTGTTCACTCCTCGCAGGCCTCCTGGGCCGCGCCGTCTTCAACGCCTTCAAGAACGCCGACCATAAAGTCAAGGGCACAGGCTACTCCCGCGCCTCCGGCGACGTCGTTCGCGTTCGTCGTCCTCACCCTTCCCCCACCTCCCTGTTCAAGCTGATCCGCCATTGCCTCTGCAGCTCGATCTGCACGACGAGGAAGCCGTCAAGACGTTCTTTGCCGACTTCAAGCCCGAGGTCGTCATCCACTGTGCTGCTGAGCGTCGTCCTGATGCTGTCGAGCAGGTGCGTCCCAACCCCCTGCCTGTCAGCCCGATCACTAACCTCTCACCGCTCGCGCAGAACCCCGAAGCCGCCAACAAGCTCAACATCGCCGTCCCCTCGCTCCTCTCCTCGCTCTCCCTCTCGCCCCTGCACCCGTTCTTCCTCGTCTACATCTCGACCGACTACGTCTTCCCGGGCGACGCGCCGCAGCCGGACGGCTACGAGCCGCTCGACGAGCCGCGCCCGACGAACGCGTACGGCGAGAGCAAGCTCAAGGGCGAGGACAAGGTGCTCGTCGGGTTCAAGGACGGCGGGAAGGGCTGCGTGCTGAGGGTGCCGGTGCTGTGCGTTGCTGTTCCTCTCATCCAGCTGCAGCTCCGACTGATTCGCCGGATATCATCCTTTGCACTACGCACAGCTATGGCGAGGCCGAGTCGAACTCGGAGTCGGCCATCAACATCCTCGTCGACTCGGTTCGCGCCGCTGCCGGTGGCAAGCCGACCAAGATGGACGACTGGGCGACGCGTTACCCGACCTACGTCGGCGACATCGCGCGCGTGCTTGTCGAGCTCTCCGGTCCGTCACTTCCCTTTCTCCATTCCCCCTGGATCCCTTGCCACCCTTCGTTCGCTCATCACCCATCCTTCTGGCTTCACAGAGAAGTCCCAACACACCGAGATCCCCTCAATCCTGCACTTCTCCTCGCAGAAGCTTTACACCAAGTACACGATCTCGCAGCTCTTTGCCTCGCTCCACTCGCCGCCGCTCGACCTCGGCGCCAACCTCGTCCAGGTGACGGAGGGTCCGAAGCCGGGCGAGACGATCCGGCCGAGGGACTGCCACCTGTCGAACGTGCGTTGCTTCCTCTTCCTATTCCCGCTTTCCTGAGGTTGACCTTCGTTTTTCCGGTGTTTGCGCGACGGGCAGCGCGAGATCGAGAAGCTTGGGGTCGACACGACGACGGTGAGCTTCGAGGAGTGGTGGAGGGCCTACCTGCCTACGCTCGCGAAGTAGGTGGGTGGAGGGGCACAAGAAAGCTTGTCTTGAAGAGGAGGAGAGGGAGGAAGGAACGGCGAGAAAGGTCGGCGAGGTTGGCTTCTTTCGCTTCATTCCAAGTTGCTGTCGTTCTCTCGCTTCTTCGCGTGTGTTGCCGTGTCGAAAGGCGACCACCTCGGCGAAGTCGACTTGCCTCCTATCTTCTCCCCTTTTCATTCTCCTTCTCTCCCTCCTTCCTCTGACTTCCTCACCCACCATGCTCTCCTGGAGTGGCACCAAGCGCACCTCCACCACTCACACGAGCACTGCCCCGTCGTTTGCGTCCTACCCACCCGCTTCCACTCCTCCCGACTCTCCCCTCCCTCCTCCTCCCCTTCCTCCCACCCACCAAGTCCTCCTCGCGCGCCTCCACGAGCTCAAGCGCCTCACCAAATCCCTTGGCGCCCACTTCGCCGCCCTCGCGCACGCGCACCAGGCGTACGGAGCGAGCTTGGCCAAGGTCGCAAGCCATGAGGGGCGAGGCGAGGGGGAGAAGCTGAGGAGGGAGTGGTTGCAGGGCAGCGTGTTCCTCCCACCGGGGCTGAACGGGACGGGCTGGGCCGAGTGGTGCGGCAGGGCGAACGAGGCGACGCAGAGGGAAGGTGCGTTGGTTGCGGCCTTTTCTTCCCGGGAGATGTGCGCAGCTCCTGACCCTCGGATCCTGGCCCTCGATACTCCTACACAGCTCAAGCGCACCTCGAGCTCTCCCGCCTCGCCGAGGAGGAGGTGATCGACCCGCTCCGCCGTCTCGTGCGTTTTCTTCCGAACGCCTTCTTCCTCCTCGCGCTGCCTGCCTGACCAAAATCTCCCTCACTCGCAGCGCATCGGCATCAAGGGCTTCATCGCCGACCTCGACAAGCACCTCACGCCCCTCGCTTCGACCGTCCTCGCCGAGCGCGAAAGCTCCGTTTCGGCCCTCACGCACCTCGCCACCTCCGTCGCGGTGTTCACCTCGACCCCGCTCGCCGTCTCGGCGACCGAGGACCCGCTCATCGTGCGCTCGCTCGCCGAGAGCCAGATGCGCGAGCAGGTCGCCAAGGAGAACGAGCTGCTCAGGGTCGTGCTCGTCTGGCAGGAGAGGGCCAAGGGGTTCGAGCAGGAGATCCTCGAGAAGCTGGCGAGTTGCTGGAGGTGGTGGGCTGAGGAGAAGTGAGTTGTCGCTGTCCCTTTTCTTCCGTCTTTGCCTTGTTGACCTACGTTTCCCGCGCAGCGGCAAGATCCACATGGAGACGCGCAACGACCTCGTCAAGCTCACGCACCGTCTCGAGGCCATTCCGCCCGACGTGCGCCTCGCCTCTCCCTCTCCCTCTGCCCATCCCGTGCTGACCTTGATCTTCCGCAGGCCGAATGGACCCACTTCGCCTCGCAGAACCACCTCATCCCGCCCACCACGCGCCCGCGCGAGCTCGATCTGATCGACTACCCGCAGCGGGACCACCCGAGCACGAAGGCGGTCAAGGAGGGGTTGCTGGAGCGGAAGAAGCGGTTCAGAGGGTCGTGGAAAGAGGGTTCGTCGCCTTCTTTCCCCTTCCTCCTCCTTTTCCAGTCGACCTGACTTGATGAAGCGGACGTGTAGCCTACTTCGTCCTGTCCCCCGCGGGCTGGCTGCACGAGTACCGCTCGCCGGAAACGCCCCTCTCGGAGCCGTACATCTCGCTCTTCCTCCCGGCCTGCACCGTCCATGCGCTCTCGACGCCCTCGTCGCCCTCGACGACCTCGAAGCTGTTCGGGAGCAGCAGCGCGTCAGCGAAGGAGAGGCCCGCGCAGTTCGTCATCGAGGGCCGCAAGGCGCCGGCCGGGGGCGCGAAGGGCAGCTTGCGGATCAAGCCGGGCGTGGTGGCGAGGGTGTACAGGGCGCGGAGCTACCCCGTCGCGCAGGAGTGGTGGACCGAGATCGAGAAGGTGCGCTCCCTCTCCCTTCCCTTGTGTCTCCTCTCTTCCTTCTCTCGGCTGACCTTCTCTTCCGCTCACCCTACGCGTCCGAGCCGCAACAGCTCTCCAAGACCGCCCTTGTCGCGCACGAAGGCCCCGTCGTCGCCGCCGCCGCGCACGGGCCCGCCCCGACCGCCGTCGCGCACGCCGGACTCGCGGGTGTCGTCGAGCACGGCGAGCAGACGGCCGATGAGGGCGAGGAGGGCGCGAGCGGCGAGGAGCACGAGCATAAGGAGGAGGAGGAGCTCGTGGGTGCTGGGGCGCTGGGCGCGGGTGCGCTAGCTGTGGGTGCGATGGATGGGATGGGGAAGGAGAAGGAGGTGCTCGTCGCGGAGAAGAAGGAGGGCGAGAGGGAGAAGAAGGACAGCATGGTGACCGCGCTGGAGATGCAGCCGGCGACGACTGCCGCTCGCGCTGCCGTGACAACGACGCAGGAGAAGGCGGCGGACCAGCCGGCGCCGGTCTCGGCGACGCCAATCGGGGTGGTCCAGGAGGTCCGTCTCCTTCTCTTTCATTTTCTTCTGACCGCCGACTGACCTTCGAAGCGCGAACAGACGAAGAAGCCGCCTCTCGAGCCGATCACCATCCCCGGCGCGCTCGCGACCGAAGACTCGAGGACCTCGACAGCGGCTACGATGGGCGGGACTGCCTCGGCTGTGCGTCTCCTTTTCGCCCTTGCTCGTTCGCACTATTCGAGACTGACGACTTCGACTCTCGACAGCCCGTCGCGCCGCAGCCCACCGCCGTTCCCACCGCCTCTTCCGCAGCTCCTCCTCCCGCTTCCACCAGCCTGCCTCCTCCGCCTCAGCATCCAGCTGTCGCTGCCGCTCCCGTCCCTCTCGCCGTGCCGACGACGACCGATGCGCCTGCCGCGGCTCCGACGCTTCACCCCCGACCCGCCGACATCCAGACCGTCTCGGCCGTCCAGCCTGCCGTCGTTCCCGTCTCGGCGAGCGTTCCTGCGACAGCCACGCCCGGCTTGACGGGCGCGACGGGAACGACCGCCGGCCCGCTCACCATCAGCCCAGTCGGAATCGCCCCTCCCGCCCTTCCTCCTCGCCAGGACATCTCCGCCTCCGCTCCGCCCGCCACCTCCGGCTACCCTCCCGCCGCGCACCTCACCCCTTCCGGCCCTCTCGCTCCCGCCGCTGCCGCAGCGCCCGCTCCGAGCGGCGGCGCGGCCGGACCGCCCGGGATCGGCACGGCGGGGACGGCGGAGGGGCGGATGGTCGATACCCAGGTGCAGGCGGCGGGTGCTGGGGTGGGAGCGAAGGAGGGCGAGAAGAAGCATAGGAAGAAGGGGAGCTTCTTCGGACTTGGAGGGAGGAAGTGAGGGAGAACGGGGACGGACCGGGAAAAACGCTTGTTCCTTGCAGTCTCTTTGGTAGTTTCGCAGTGCACAGTAACGACACGCTTCATGTCTCTACGTTCTGGGCTTGGGAGAGGCGGAGAGAAAGAGAGAGAGAAGCGGTTTCAAGCGTTGCAAGCGATTCCTTGTCCTCGTTTTCTTCGTGTCAATCTCGTTCTGCCGCCTCACCGGCTAAGCGCTCGACGCCCTCTTCGCCTCTTCGGCCTCGACACGGCGGCGGTAGTCAAGGAACGGCTCGGGCATTACGGACCGCCTCGACGTAGTCGAACTCGCCCCACAGCACCTCCGTGCCCCAGTCCTCGCACTGCTGAACGAGCCTGTCGAGCGCGCTGGCGAGCCCTAGAGTGCTTGATTGAAAGAAGTATTGATCGTGAAGCTGTTCGAGTCAGAGCAAGCGAAAGCGGCGAGGGGAAGGAGGAAGAGGCGCGAGTCGGGTCCGATCAAGGGTCGCTCTCGCCAGGTAGAGGCGCTTCTCTGGCGCTCTACCCTCTCGGAGGCTGCAATGAGATCAAGAGAGAGCAGAGCCGCAACCGGAGAAGCCCCCTTCTCGTTTTTCCTCCGCGACCTGCCGGCTGAGATGCAAAATCCGCCTCAAGTTGCCCAACTTCACTGGAGGTGCTCTACGCCCGTCCGTTGATATGGGAGCTGTAATCCGCTCCACCACTGAGCCTCAGGCGCTGGACGATCGGACCCTGTTCAGGGAAGAAGGGGAGGCGAGGAGGAAGAGGAACGGGGAAGGAAGTGAATCGGCAAGTCAGTTCCCGTCAACTTAGGGCAGCGAGACAGCATTCCACGCCGCTGTGTCGAGCATAGCAGACGAAAGGACAAGCCGGAGCACCGGCAGAAGGGGAAAGAAGGAACGCAAACGCACCTCCGCCAGATCCGACGTCGAGCTCGCCGGCACGTCGATGCTGTACACCCGCAGGACGTTCTTGACGTCCGCCGCGTGGACCGAGAGCTTGGCCTTGCGCATGACCTTGACGCCGGAACCTGAAGAGAAAGCAAGACTCAGCGAAAGAGGGATGAAGGGGCCAGATGGCGACGCACCGATCCAGGTCACGAGGATGAACTTTTCCCGGGAGGACTCGGTGTCGATGGCGTACTTCTGTAGAAGTGCACGAAGGAGTTGAAGGGCGAGGGGAAAGCGGAGAAGAAAGGAGGGTCAAGGTCTGTGACTTCCTCCAAGAACCGACGAAGCTGAAGACGCACCACCCGCACGTACGCGAACGACGCATTCTCGTCCTTGAGGTGGCCCTTGAGCTCCTCGAGGCCCTGCACGGCCGGGAAGAAAACGGTCAGCAGCGCTTCTCGAAGTGCGGGACTCGCGACGCACCCCCGAGCCGGTCGCGGTGACGCCGAGCTTGTCGCTCCGGTCGCCCTGGTAGTCGAGGAGGAGCCAGTTGGTCTCGCTCTTGTCAGACCGGACGTCGTCGTAGGCGGCGGCGATGGCAGAGTCGGAAACGTCGGCCTGCGGGCGTGAGGTGGTCACGTTCGTATATCACGTAGCTTGTCTGTGCGTTCCGTGTCTCCGTCGACCGACTTGCCCTCGTCCAACCCTCGTTCAACCTGCCGTCGTCCAGCCGCAAGCTCACTATCTCCATCTCACCCCGCCGAGAGCCTTCCGATCCGCTTGTCCGCGCCTAAGTCTGCTCGAGTGTGCCCCGACTCCCTTGCCCGCCCGGCGGCGTGCGATGCGGGTCGATGTGGACGAGGTGGGGAAGGGTTGACGAGAGAGGTCGAAGAAACAGCGACCACGCACCATGAAGACAGATGGACTAGATGAGGACAAATAGAAGCGAGAAAAGCGTGTACAGCGAAGCCCCCTGGGCAAATGAGCGAGAGCCGCGAGTGCGAAAGAGGTCGACCACCGCCGGCGCCTCCCTCGGCCACCTCTTGCCCTCCCTCCCTTCACTCTACTCGCTCGCTTCCGCTTCTCACCTACAGTATGACCGCCGACACGAACAAGCCGCCCCACATCCAGCCGGGACCGACGGAGCTCAGTGACCCTCAGCACATGAGGGAGCTCCTCGACCGCTACCGCACCTATCTCTTCGACGTAAGTCCCTCTTCGTTCGTTGCTTTTCCGTGACCAGGCTTATCAACCGTTCCCGCAGATGGACGGCGTCATCTGGACTGGACCGGCGGGCGATACCTTGTCCGTCTTGCCCTCTTCCTCCCTTCAACCCTCATCGGCCAGAGGGGAATTGCTGTCCATTCACACCAGCGCCCCTTCCCTCCAGCTTTCCGAGTGAACGCAGCCTGACGGACCGGTTCATGGTGCAGGACCCCCAACATTGGCGAAGCTCTCGCTTTCCTTCGGTCGCTGAACAAGCGCATCGCCTTCATCACCAACAACGCCACGCGGTCACGGCAGTCGTACGTCGACAAGGTGCGTCTACACTATCTCAAGCTGTTCTCGCCTGTCCAAGCCGGAAAAAGGCCCTCCACTCACGCCTTTCCTTCTCTTCTACTCCCTACTGATATGCTCCTCTTCTCGACCTCGCACAGTTCAAAGGCTTCAACATCGACGTCTCGATCGACGAGGTCTACACCTGCGGTTCCGCCACCGCCAACTACGTCAAGGAGGTCGTCTTGTCCGGCATCGAGGACGAGAAGAAGCGCGGAATTTACCTGATCGGGCAGAAGAGCATGGAGGAGGAGCTGAGGGAGGAGGGGCTGGAATGGTCTGGCGGGACGGTGTGTTTTTCTTTTGCTGCTGCATTGGAAGGAGTGACCGCTGACAAGGGGAGGCGGATGGGCAGGACCCGGAAGACGACGTCCTCCTCGAGCCGCAGGACTTTTCCTCCATCCTCCCCAACCCGAGTATTGGCGTTGTTATCTATGCCTTCCAGATGCGCAGTGCGTCTATTTGCCTTCCGCCCTCTCTTCTCCTCGCTTTTTTTTAACCCCTCTTCGCTCGCAGTCAACTACAAGCAGTTCGCCAAAGCGTACAACTACCTCTCCTCGAACCCGGGCTGCCAGCTCATCCTCACGAACGACGACCAGTCGTTCCTGCTCCCGCACGGCGGGTTTGCCCCCGGGGAGGGCGCCGTCGCGAGCGTGTTGTACGGAGCGCTTCCGAAGGGGAAGAAGCCTACTATTGTTGGTGCGTCTCATTCCCTACTTCTCGAGCGAAACAGGCGCTCATTCGGTGGCGTGCGTGTACAGGAAAACCCTACCAGCCGCTACTCGACGTTGTCCACAGGGAGTAAGCCTCTCTCTCTTCCTTTCTTCCATCTCCCGCTGCCACCTCCTTCCTTCCCTTTCCTCTCCCTCACCACCTTAGTACACGTCCTATTCACCCCTGACCCGCCTCGCCTACCACTGCAGGATGCACTTCGACCCCTCGACGACCGTTTTCATCGGCGACCGCCTCGAGACCGATGTCCTCTTCGCCAAGCGCGGCGGTGTCGACTCAATCCTCGTCTGGACGGGGATCAGCAAGCCTTCCGTGCGCTTCACCCTTCCCTGTTCTCCCTTGCCCTTTTCTTATACCGCTGACAACCATTCGCGGTTCATCTCGCCAGGACCTCGTCGGCCTCCCCTCGCACGAAGAGCCCGAGTACACGCTCTCGCACGTTGGCGCGCTGCTCGATGCGCGCGACCAGCCGCATGCGCATGGGACGGGCCCGCGGAGGACGGAGGAGCACGAGCACAAGGAGCGCCACACGCCGATTGGCGGGTCGCCGACGGGGCTGAGGAGGAGGCCGAGTGGGGACGAGGGGAGGTAGACGGCCGTAGAGGGAGTAGACATCGCTGAGCTGCTTTTTCTTCCTCGACGAGTTCGGGGTTTCGTGCGCTGCGTCTACCTTTCCAACGCTCCTGTCGAACGGGGAGGGACCTGCTGCGAGCGTTCGCCCGACGGTCGGCGGAGGTGTTCGCGAGCATTCGACGCGAGGGAAAAGCGAGAGTGGCGGTGCAGTTGATGCTCATCAGCTTGCGAGGAGGAGGCGGCCGGTCGAGGCTCTGCGCGTCCCTCTTCCTCGCTGCCCATTGCTGCCGTTGTGCTTGCTGTTAAGCAGCAGCCTGTCGTGGACCCCGGGAGGCCGGACTGAGCGCTTGGACGACCCCGCACACACGCGCCCACCCACTTCGATCTCGTTTACCTCGAGGACGAGCAGCTCATCTTCGTCTCCTCGCTCTTCCCACTCCCTCCAAGCGCTTCCACGACGGCATGCACGTCGACCTCAAGCACAGCGGCAACTGCCCACACTGCGGTGTCGAGGACTGCTCGTGCCGCTTCTACCTCAACTCGCGCACCAGGCGGCCAGGCGGCGCCAACGAGAAGGAGAAGCACGAACGCGCCCGCTCGCCCGGCCTCCTCGGCAAGATTGGCCTCGCCCAGCCGAGCCTCAACATGTGCGTGCGCCTCCTACACCTGCAGAAGCGAGTCGGGACGAGGGGCTGACCAGTTCCCGATGTCTGCCATCAGCTCCCTCGCCCAGGACGTCTTCTTCCTCCATCCGAGCCCAGAAGGGCAGCCCACAGACGACGAGCTCGTCACCGGCACCGTCACCCTCTGGCTCCCGTGCGTCTCGCCCTCCCTCTCCCTTTTCTCACCCTCGACCCGCCTCTCTCCGGTATTGACTCCCGAATCCGCGGCATGCAGCAAGCCGCGCACGCTCAAGCACCTCACCGTGCGCCTCGTAGGGCGGTACGACATTGGCTGGCCGGACCAGACGCCGTACGAGAGCGGAACGTGCCTCGAGAGGACGGTGTCGCTCGTGCAGGGCGAGGAGGAGCTGCATCTTGAGAAGGGAGAGCATGTCTTCGAGGTGCGTTGCGCTTTCCCTTACTCTCCATGGACCACATTCTCATTTCTCGCCATTCTCGCAGTTCATCCTCATCGTCCCCGCCAACTCTGCGTGTCCGTCTTCCCCCACATTCCCTCTTTTCTTCCTCCTGACCCTTCCCTTCCGCAGGCTACGAGCGCTGCCAGTACGGCCGCGTCCGACACTCGATCACGGCCAAGGCGAAAGGCCTCGGCCTCACCGGCGGCGACCTCATGTCGAACGAGAAGACCGTTTTCATGATCGTCAACCCGGGTCTGGAGGACGTGTCAAAGCCGCCGCCGCCGTTGCATCTCAAGTTCGAGGGCAGCTTGGAGGAGATCGGGCCGTACTCGATGTCGCTGCAGAGCCAGCACATCATGGTGCGCTTATCCTTTCCTTCTTCTCTCCCCCATTCTGACTTTTCCGCCCTGCAGGTCGGCGGTCTTCTCCTCTTCCGCCTCACGCTCCTCTTCCCGCCCATAGACCTCATGATCTACTCGATCAAGGTCAAAATCATCCAGAATTTCAAGCTCCGCTCGCCCGTCGACCGCGACCACACCTGCACGCCTCCTCCCTCTCCCCAAACCGTCTTCATCCTCGACTCGACCCACCCGCCCAACGACGCCAAGGTCAAGGACGAAGGCCGCGGCGCGCGCTCAGGGTCGCAAACTCCGCGAGTGGGCCCGCTGAAAGCGCTCGCCAAGGACGAGATGTGGAAGGTGATCCACCTCGCACGCCTTCCCTCGGACAACCACATCCGCCCGTCTACGCCTGAAGGGACCGACAGCCCGATCACGGTGCACCACTCGATCCAGATGGAGCTCACGTACCGGCCGATGACGGAGGAGGAGTCGAACCCGCCGCCGTTTGACCACAAGGGCAAGAGCAAGGAGCGGCATCACCACCAGCCCGAGCCGGAGAGGCGGAAGGTTGTCATGAGCAAGCCGCTCGACATCTTCTCCGTGCGTCGCGTTGTCCTCTCCCTTGCGTCCTTGCCGGCTAACTCGGTTTTCTCTTCCCGTAGTGCTGCTGCTTCCTCGACTCGCTCACCCTCCCTGTCTACTCCCTCCTCGACCCGAATCCAATGCCGCTCGAGGCCGAGCTGCAACTTCCCTGCGTCTGCGGCATGTCGCTCAAGCGGTCCGTCCTCTTCCTCCCTCTTCCCCCCATAAGCCTTCACTGACTCTATCCCTGCGCGCGAACAGCCTGGTCGACAAGCACGCCAACGCCCTCCTGATCGACGGCGGCGAAGACACGACAATCGAGTACGTCGCGCCCGCCAAGCCGGACGGCTACCTCCCCTCGCCGTCGCACGAACGCCCGCCCGTGCTGTGGGAGGACCAGACCTACTCGCACGCGGGCTCGTCGTCGTCCTTCCACAGCGGCGGCGCGGACGACCACCCGCCGCTGACGCCGACCGAGGAGCGCGAGCGCGGTCGGTCGACGTCGCGCCGCGCGAGCCCGGCGCAGAGCCGCGAGCCGAGCTCGAGCGGGCGGTTCTTCCGCGTTGGGAGCTCGAGCGACCGGCTGTTTGCCATGACGGGGTGGCGCAGCGGGCCCGGCGGGTCGAGGGAGCCGAGGGGGGACAGGGAGGGCGCGAGCGACTCGAGGGCGAGCAGCAGGGCGCCGAGCCGGAGCAACTCGAGGCAGCGGTAGCGGTAGACGGTGTGGGGCGGGGCCTCTCGATATAGACACTTCTCTCTTGCTAGACGTGCCAGAAGCTTTTTCGTTCTTCTTCCTCCCCCCCTTTCCTGCGGTTCTTAGACGGCATCTCTCCTCTCTCTCTTCGTTCTGTAGCCTATGCTAGACGACACGTAATATGCCTTTCCTCGCTCGCCTTGCTCGAATAAAGTAAGAATGCCACCCTCTCCCCTGCTGCTCGACTAGCCCAACCCCCACTCCCACCGGCCACCGCCCTTCTTCCGCTCCGCCGGGTCGACGAACTGGAACCGGACCCCGCCAGGCCGAATCGCGCGCTTGAGCCACTCGACCGCGGCGGTTTCGAGCTTGGTGCAGCCCTCGAGGGAGAGCGAGGTGAGGAGCGAGTAGACCGGCTCGGGCTTGTCCCCCTTCTGCGACTTCGCCTCTTTGCGCTGGTCCGGGGCCGACGAGGTGGAGGCAACGGAGGAGGTTTCGAGAGGAGGAGAGGGAGCGGGAGGCATCCGCGCCTTGACGAGCTCGACGAGCGGCCGGCCGGTGATGAACGCGTTCCCGCGCACCTCGAGCCGTTCAAGCCGTGGCGCCGCCGCGACCAAGCCGCGCACCGTCTCGTCCGTCGCCCAGAGCGTGTGGCTCATGTTGAGGCCCCTCAAGGCGTCGAGCCGGTCGGGGAGGACCAGAGCGCGCGACGGCGGCGAGACGGTCGTCGACGCGAGGTTGAGGTCCGCGAGGAGCGGCGCGGTCGAGGAGGAGAAGAGCGTCGCGAGGTGCGTCGAGGAGAGCGCCGCGAAGGACAGGTCGAGCGACGTGAGGAAGGGGAAGGAGAGGGTGAGGGAGCACGCGTGGTCGAGCAGGCGCGGGACGAGGCGCTTCGCGCCGCCGACGCGCAGGTCCTCGACCCGGCCCCAGGCGCGCTCGAGGTCGGGCAGGTCGAGGTCCGCCGCCGAGGCTTCGCCGTAGACGACGGCGTGGTACTTGGAGAGGTTCGGCGCCGAGAGGAGCGGCCAGACGATGGAGCAGTTCAGGATGTCAAGCTCGAGGGTTTGGAGCGCGGGGAAGGAGGAGAGGGAGAGAACAGAGTCGGTGATCAGGACGGTGCCGAGGACGATGAGGTGTTTGGCGGCGGTCGGAGGGAAGGCGGGCTTGACATCGCCGGTGGAGGAAGATGGAGGAGGAGCGTGACGGAGAAACGGCGCGCGGAGGTTGACGATGAAGTTGCTCGCCGTGCTCCCGACGAGGCGGAACTCCTCCAGCCCGGGGAACTCGACGAACACGCTCGTGAGGTCGAAGTCGGGGTACGACCGCCCGCCGGTGCAGAGATTGAGCGCTTTGAGCCGCCTTCGCGCGTGCTGGTGTAGGAGGACGAGGAGCTCGGTAGCCCGGGTGGATTCCGCTTCGGCGGTGACGGTCGACTGAGTGCCGTCGACGAAGGAGAGGACGACTTCGACGAGGGAAGAGGCTGCAGAGGTGGAGGCGAGGAGGGCGACGAGGGCGGAATAGGTCGGGGCGGGAAAATCCTGCGCGGCCGTGAGGACGAGGCGGCGAAGGCCTCGGATCGAGCCGTGCTGTATCGCTGGCGTCCCTCCCTCCCCTCCTACACGCGCTCTGTCCTTCTCCTTTTCCGCCTTCCTCTGGGCCTTGCCGTCCACGTCCGGCTTGACTTCCACCCCACACGCTGAACTCAGGAAGAACGCCGCCTTCCGCTCCGCGTTCTTCTGGTTGATGACGCCGTCGAGGGTGAGTGTCTCCCACAGCCGCGGCGTGGACTTGATGAGGTGGTACCAGGTGCGGCAGACGCGCATTGCGCTGAAGAGGGTGTTCGGGCGCGGGGGCTTGAGGCGAGGGGTTTGAGCGTTGCCGTAGGTCGAGACGGGCGGAGGGACGGTGGCGAGGGCGATGATCTCGAGAAAGATCTCGAGCGGGAGGGAAGAGAGCGGCGAGTGCTGCCGGCGAAAGAGGGAGAATTGAGCCGGCGGGAAGAGAAGAAGAATGACCAGCAACGCACCTCCAGCTTGGCCTTGTACTCGCGCAGGGTCTCGAGCTCTTTATTCAGCTCCTGGATTCCAGGAAACGTACGGTCAGTCCCACTGCATCACTGGGAAGACGAGGAAAACGCACCGCCTGGCCCTTCTCGTCCGTCTCTGGTACCCTACTCAGCCCCTGTAGCAGTAACTTCTCCGCGTTGGCGCACTTGCCCGCCAGCCTCAGCATCCTCGCCGCACGGAGGTAGCCCTGCTCGATGCATGATGGTTAGCTGCACTTCCAGTATAGAGACAAGGACAGTGGAGGGGGACCTTGGACGATGCGGGCATGAGCTTGACGACCTCCTTGGCGTCGTTCAGCCCCTCCTGAAACCTCGAAAGTTTCTCGTACGCGCTCGCCCGTGCATCGTACAGCTTCGCGGACCGCGTGCCGAGCGCGATGGCCTAGTGGAGGCAAGGTCAGCTCGAGCGAGGGAGGGGAGGGAAAAGGGAGGAAGCGCACGTCAGAGAAGAGGTGTATGGCGGTCTCGAAGGATGTTGCGCGGTAGGCTGCAAGCCCTTGAGCGTACAATTGGGCTGCTGAGCCCATCTTGGGTCGCGTGAGGAGCGACGAGGCGAGAACAGCGAGACGAGGACGAGGCTGGTTCGGCTTGTCCGGCCGTCGTCTCAAGGTGTCTTTCGAGCTGCGTGGGCGCGTCAGGGACGAGATTGAGTGTGCTGGCGGAGAGAGAGGAGGGCCGCTTTGGCTTGCTGAGGGTTTGCTTCCCTCCTCGACTCGCTAACGCTCAGTTCAGCTCAGATACTCAGCCAAACACATCCAAAGACAGCCAGACGACCGCCTGTCGATCCTCTCCCGTGCCCATTGCTTCTCCTCCAATTCCCCCCACTCCTGCTTCCTCGTCCCCTCCAACCCAAGATGACCGCGTCCAAGAAGCAAGACACCGTCTGGCCGTCCAGCACTGCACTGGGAAGGCTCAGTCACACCCACGCAGCCGCCTACCTCGACCGCATCGACCTCCCCGCTTCTCTCCTCGACTCGCCTCCCTCCCTCGACCTCCTCCGCCAGCTCCAGTCCTCCCACACGATCGCCGTCCCCTTCGAGTCTCTCTCCGTTCACGTCCCTGACTGGCACGACCTCGATGCCGAAGTCGACCTTGGCGGCGGCGAGACCGTCAAGCTCGGCGAGGGAGCTTTCCACCGCATCGTCAACTTGCGGCGCGGCGGGTACTGCTTCTCGCTCAACTCGACCTTCGCGTCGTTGTTGCGGTACTTTGGCTTCAGAGTAAGCGAGTGCGCGGCAAGGGTGTTCAGCAAGCAGCGGCAAGATCCGGACGAGGTTGGGTTTGACTGGCAGACTACGTCCCACCAGTGCGTCACTCCGTCGTCCCTTCTCAGACTCCCGCTGAGATCTTCCCCAGAGTCAGCATCGTCGACTGGGAGGGCTCGAACGGCGACCGGTACCTCGTCGACATCGGGTTCGGCCGATCTTGCGCCTTCCCGTTCGTTTTCCTTCGTTCTGGCTTATCTCGATTCGACTGACCGCGGCATATGTACAGCATTCCCCTCACCGACGGTGCAATCATGCCCTCCATCCCTTCCGCCGAAGTCTTCCAGATCCGCCACACCCCTCGCCTCCCCGGCTCGTCGCCCCATACCCTGCCCGACTGCGCCCCCTTCTGGTCTGTCTGGGTCCGCTGCACCTCTTCGACCGGCAGCGCCTACTTTTCTCCCTGTTACGCCTTCCTCCTCCAGAGCGTCGCCTACCCGGACTTTGTCTCCTTCAACCACTACCAGTCGACGCACCCGCACGCGCGCTTCCGCACCTTCCTGTGCGCGACGGTCCTGCACGCGAACGGCGAGCGCAGCACGCTCGCGTACGAGGACGGGTTCGTCGACGACGAGGGGAACAAGGCCGCGAGGTTTACGAGGAGTGCGCCACCGCAGGAGGGCAAGAGGGACGACACGCTTGAGAAGAGGTGGGTCGAGATGCGCGTTGGGAAGGTGAGGGAGGTGCTCGAGGAGCGGTTCGGGATGCTGTTTCCGAGCGAGTATTAGGGGAACTAGGCGCGTTGAGAGAGGAGGCGGTCTGGGTACGTGCAGCTTCCATTCTCTCTCTCTCTCTCCGTCACGCCCGTGAAGGTGATGCTCATGTCTGACACTGCGCGGTGGGGCAGACCCATCTTCGTATTGCGATCAGTCGCTGGAAGGGTCGACTTTCCTTCCGTAGACCAGGCCAGAAGCGGTTGCAGACGTCCATGTTCAGAACACGCTCCCTCAGTGCCTTCTTTCCCTTCTCCCTCCTCCCCTAGAACGGGGCTGACCCGTCCCTCTCGCCTGTAGCGATGCTCGTTCTTCACCACCCTTTTCTCCTCCAGCCTTTTCTCGCTCCCGGTCTTTCCACGAGCTCCCTCGTCGCGCTCAGTGGACCGTCTCGTCCCATCGACCACTCTGGCCTCGCCTCTCACCTCGAGCTGAGCGATACCGCGGCCACGTACTCTCGCGTCTTTCTTCTGCTTCCTCACTCGCTGCTCTCGATGCACTGCCCGTTCCTCCGGTACAGTGCCGCCAAGCGAGCGCAAGAGACAACAACGAGCTGGAGAAACGCAAGGAGATGGGAGTTCCGTCGCGTCGAGGACGCGATTCTGCTGTGGCTCTCGGAGACGGAAAGGCGGCGGCGAGGACAGCCGAGGAATGCTCGCTCGGCTCGTGTGTTCCTTCCTCCCTGCTTCCTCCGCCCTGCTGCACGAGATCCACCCTTCCCACGCGAGACCACACCCCCGCCGCCGACGGAGACGAGGACGACCTTCCCAACTCGCCCCCACCACCGCTGGCCGCATCCTTCAACCTCGAGCCCATCCAGTCATGCGCCCCGCCCTCCTCCTTGCCGTCGTCGGCGCCCTCTCCCTCGTCGCCGCCGCGCCCGCACCGGACGCCTCGAGCGGGACCAACAACGACCTGAACCTCTTCGGCTTCGAGCGCCCTCTGCCCCCTCCTCCCGCATCTCCCTCTGTCCCGTCCACGTCCTCGAGCGTCAAGGTCGAGAACAAGCAAGCCGAAGCGCCCTCGCACCCGGCGAACATGGCCTGGGACCCGCTCAACCTCTCCGGGGCGTTCGTATCGCAACAACGGCGGTCCCGGCCTGCCCGGGTCGAGGCCGCGCACTGGCACCGCGCGCCCACTCCCGACGAGGAAGACGAGGAAGAGGGCAAGGTCGTCGGCCTTGTGCAGGAGGACCCGGATGCTGAGATGGCGGAGGGAGACGAGGAGGAGGACGAGCAGGACGAGGACGACGGCGGCGACGGCGAGGAGGGCGACATGCTCGGCGCCGAGGGGTGGTTCAGGCGGAGGAGCAAGCGGAGCGTCGCGGCGCCAGCGAAGGAGAAGAGGTTGGTGAGGAAGAGCTGGAGGGCGAGGCATTGAAGAAAACGGGTCGTTCGTGGTCGTTGGTCGCGCGGGGTTGTCTATGTCTATACGGTACGTCTTCTCCTTCTTCTCTATCACCGAGAGCGTACTGACTTTTCCCCTCGTGCAGTATCTCGGTTGCCGTGCCTTTACCTTATTCTCGCTAAGCAGTGCCCTCCTTAATCCGATCCCTCTCTCCGGTCGAGCAATGCAACACCGTCTATCGCTCCTTTGCCGTCTCCCGAAGAGGCGCAGAAACAAACCGGACCGGAAGAGGAGAGGAAGGAAGCGGCGGTAGGGAAGAAAACGCTCGACGAGGATCGGAGAGCCCGCTCATGAGTCTGTGAGAAGGACGCTCTCTGCTCTGCTACCTAGCCGCTGTGCGTCCGAGGGATACGGACTAAACGACGATCTACATTTCTTTTGTGCCGAGTCGGATACGATATTGGTGGATCAACATGTTCAGTCGGGAGAGGGAGGGAGAGCTATGTACGGGGAGTGTATGAACAAACGGAGAAGAGAAGGGAGACTTGCGGTTCCGTGTACAGGTGTGCGAGAGAAGGAGAGGAAGGCAAGGGATGGACGATGAGGGCGAGGCCGATTCTAGCTTTACATGACGGTGCCCTGGTTGCGCCGGGAGTATGCGGTCTTCGGAGGAGAGCGACAGTCAGCCACGATGGGGAAGGAACGAAGAAAAACGAGAAGGCGCACCTGCTCCTCCGCGAGCATATCCCCCAGCCGGTCGGCGTCTCCTCCCCCTCCGCCTCCTCCGACACCTCCCGAAGCACCTCCTCCGCTCGCGGCCGTGCCGGCAGCGGTTCCGTTCGCGCCTGCGGCGGCGGCAGTCACGCCGTCCGGGGCGGGACGGGGGCGGCGGCGACGGCGTCGGCGCGGGAGGGTGATAAACTTGGGGAGTGGGCGGGCGTCGAGGTCGAGGGCGACGTTGGTCGCGGCTTGGAGAGCCTGGAGAGCGAGGAGAGAGTCAGTCAAGTAGGAAAGGAAAAGGGCGGGAAAGGAAAACGCACCTCGATGAGGTCAATCACGCCGCGGTCGTCCTTGGCCTGAAGGAGGAACTGCTCGCCCTCGGCGCGGACGCGGACGACGTGCTTGCGCTTGATGTAGTCGGCCGCGAGGCCCGACTCGGCGTTCTGGAGCGAGTAGTGCCGGAGGAGCTGGTTCTGCGCCGACGCGGTCGCGCCCTCGATGATGCGGCTCTTGGCCTTGGCCTTGGCGTCGCCGAGCGACAGCGGGAACTTGTGCGACAGGCCGTGCACGCCGTGCCCGCCGCCGCCGCCGCCGCCGCCGTGTGCCGAGTCGGTGCCGTACTCGCCCTCGTGGAAGTGCAGCGGCGGCGGACCGTCGTGGCCGGCAATGTCGGCGGGGATCACGCTCCAGTCCTCCTCGCCCGGGATCGGGTGCGTGCGCAGGTCGAACTTGTAGATCTTGATCGACGTGCCGTGCAGGACGATGTACTGCCGCTTCCACGCGCGGTCCTTGGCCTGCACGCCCGGCGCGGTGAACTCCATCTTGCGCGGCATGAAGCCCTCGATGTGAATCGCGCAGGTGTAGGCTGGAAGGCCCTCGTTGCCCTCTTCCGGGCGAGGCTCGATGACCTGGGGCTGCAGAGCGGATAGGAAGAGATCAGTAAAGGACAAGGGAGCAGAAAAGAGACGAAAGAGACGCACCCTCTCGTAGCCAGGCCTGCGGTACACGGCACTGTAAGCCGGCGGCGCGTCCCTCAGCTCATACATTGACCTTGTCCGGTGCATCCTCGGCGCGCCCGCGGCCGTGGTCGGCCTCGACGCCCTTGCCTGCGCCGGGCTCGCCGGCTGGGACGGCTGCGCGAGCGGAGCGAGCGGCGGAGGGCTGCCCGGCGGCGGAACGGAGTCGAACGGAAGCGGCGTCTTCGGGCCCACGACGACGGCGGGAGAAACGGGCGCGAGCGGGGCCAGAGGCGACTTGGGCGGCGAGGTTTGGACGTGTCGTGCGAGCCCGTCGAGGTTGAGGAACGACGGGCCGGGCGTCTTGAGCCCGCCCGCTCCGCCTTGCTGCCAGATCGGATCGAGCCCCGTGATGGCCGCCGTCCCGACCGGCTCGTCGTCGCTGTCGACCATGCTCGGGCTCGCGAGCGCGACGACGCTCTGGCTCCGCATGCGGTACAGGCCCGCGCGCGCCTGGGCCCGGTCCCGCTCGGTCGACCCGGCGCGGTCCTCTGCTCCTGCTCTTCCTCCTTCCGCTGCTGCTGCCGGACCCGCCGCGCCCGCCGACGAAGCGTCGACATCCTCCTGCAGCGCCGGGCGCTTCCCGCGCGCGACGTCCGAGAGGCTCATCGGCGCGAGCGGCGTCTGCGGCGGCAGGCCCGGCGTCCTGGGCGAGGAAGACGCCATCGGGCGCGGCAGGTCAAAGTAGGACGGGCCGCCGCCGTCGCTCAGGCCCGGGCGGGCCGTCCGGACCGAGGGAGTAGGGGTCGTGGGCGCAAAGGACACCCAGCTCGACGGGCCGGGCTGGGCTCCTCCGCCCGCCGCCGTGGTCGGGGACATGGAGAGCCCGGTCAAGCTCGGCATGCGAGTCGAGGCGCGCGAGAGCCCGCCGGGCGTGGTCGGCCGCCCACGCGGCGTTGTGGCGGTCATCAAGCCAGGCGTGTGCGCGGGCGTGACGTCGCGGCTGCGGGTCGTGACCGGCCCTTCGTCGCCGGTCGCGTACCGCTCGCCTTCGTCCCCGGAAGACGAGGAGGAGGACGCCTCGGTGTCCGTCTCCGACTCTTCTGGGTCGGCTTCTTGCTCGTCGTCGTCCTGGACGGCGTAAGTCGGGATGGCGGCGTTGGAAAGCAGGCGGGGAAGGGTGCCGAGGCGTTCGAGCTGGGAGGGCCGGGAGGAGCGCTGGGAGGAAGCAAGAGCGGGAGGATCGGCGGGAGAGGCGGAAGAAGTGGAGGAGGGAGCGGGAGGTGAGGAAGAGCTGAGGTTAAGGGATGGGCTGGGGCGGAGATCCGCGAGAGAAAGACCGCCGACGTTGAGGGTGAGGCGACGGGCGGGGTTGGCGGGAGCAGTCGAATCGGCAGGTATGGGTGAAGGCGCAAGTGACGACGGAGGAGGAGATGACGAGGACGGGGTAGGACGGGTGCCAAAGTGCGAAAAGGTCGATGCTGAGGAAGAAAGGGTGAGTAAGCGAAAAGCTACGCGAGAGTCGAAAAACGCACAAGGGAGATTAGGCGACTGGGAAGAGCTGCCAGATGCGGCGACAAAGTCGGCGAGGTCTGTAGAAGGGCAGAAGTGAGCTCGGAGAGGAGGAGAAGCAAGGGAGAAGAGGCGCACCCTCGACCGACTCGCTCCCTCCGGTCGACAACTCGGTCGCAAGCGCCAGCGAACCCCTCCTCCTCTTGTCCTCGACTGACTCGCCGACGCTCATGCTCGGCACGACGTCGTCCGGCGAAGTCGCGAGCCGGTCGGGCGAGGTCGGCGCGGTTGAAACGGACGACGCCACGCCGTCCACCGCAGTCGACGAGCCGTTGCTGCTGCTGCTGCTCTGGGCGTGGAGGACGTCGAGCGAGTGCCGGGCCCTTGCTTCGCCGCCGGTGGAATCGGACGACATGCGCGGTTCTGCTGCAGCAGGGGCGGAGTCGGAGGCGAGGGCGGTAGTCGGCAGGGAGGGGTGGGAGGAGTGGCTGCCCGAGTTGCGTCGGCGGAAGAGAGAGGGGAGAGAGACGGGCGGGCGGGAGGAGCGGGACGACGAGTGCTGGTCGAGCGGAGGAGGGTGGGGAAGCGACGAGCTGTGTGGGCTGTCGAGGCTGGGTCTGCGCGAGCTGCTCGAGCTGCGGGTGCCCTGGGTGGTCGTGACTGCGTTGGTGCTGTCGATCTGTGTCGCGGGTGCTGTTGCTTGGGACGATGCCGAGGCCGAGAGGGACGAGGACGAGAGCGGGTCGTCGTGCTTGCGCTTGTCCCGATGGCTCGAGCCGGACACGAGCTTGACGAGTGGGTTGGTGAACCTGCGCCTGCCCCTGCTGGATGACCGTGCGAGCGGTTGCTGCGGTGGTGTCGAACCAAGTGGAGGTGACGATGGAGACGAGAGGAGCGGCGAAGGCGAGCTCGTAGGGGGTTGTTTGATGGCTGGGGAGGGTGGTAAGGGTGCTGGTGGAGGCTGTGTCGAGGGCATGGCTCCCCGAGAGGCAGCCGTCGAGGGTGAAGCCGTGCGGAGAGTTGCACTCGACTCGGCTTCCTCCTCGGCTCCTCCTCCTCCTTCTCCTCCTGCTGGCGGCGTCCCGGGCTCAGGCTGCACCGGCAGTGCCTGCACGAACCGCAGCGCCTGCGCTCCCTCGGGCTCTTGCACGAACGAGAACGAGTTGACGCCCTTGGACTCGCCGTCGCCCTCGCCTCGAGGTGCGGAGGAGCTAGATGAGCCTCCGGGGGCGGCCGACATGGGGTCAGACCGGCGGAGTGGACGAACGAGACGGAGGCGAGTGGCACAAGGTGCAAGCAAGCAAGCAGGTAGCAGCAGCAGACAGAGGTGCAAACGTCGGGCCCGACGTCTTGCTCGCTCGATCCCTCTCTGGCCGAAGCAAGTGGTCTGTGTGCCGGGCGGGCTTCCTTCGCCGCAACTCTCCTTACGTTTGCTTGCGGCCTCGCCCGTCTTTCCTCCGCTTCTTGCCCTGCGCGACAAATGCGCTCTTTCCTCCTCCCTTTCTCTTCTTTTCTCTGCTCTCCTTCTTCCACAGCTTTCCACAGCATCAGGACCCCTGACACTCCTCACGAGCATGCGCCGGACGAAAACGAGATTGAAGGCCCGAAAATCGCGCTTCTACTAACAAAGTACCGAGATTGAACGCCATTTTCGAGGATTTCGTCCGGCGCATGCTCGTGAGGAGTGTCAGGGGTCCTACAGCATCCGTATGCCGTTTTTGGTGCTCCACTGTCCGACGACGGATAAGAATAGCCAGCACAACGCAGCTCGGCGACGATTCGGCGAGCGAAAGAGGCAGCGATGGAGGAATCGCAGCGGAAAGCCTGCGAAGAAGAGAGAGAAAAGCACAGCGACGACAATGGCGACGGCGACGCGGAGTAGGAAGAGGACGACGAGCGTCATCGCAACCGGTCAGTGCTGAATCACCCTTGTAATCCGCCTTGTGTTGGCCTTGTGTCCCTCGCAATCCCCTTTTTCCTTCCTTCCCTTCTGCATCGACGAGCCCATACGCTTCCGTCCTGCATCCCCCTTGTGGATCGCCGGGAGCGCGCATCGCCAAAAGCGAGCCGAATACTTGGAAGGCTCAGTTGGAAGGGGCGAGCAAAGAAAAACGAGAAAAGAACATGGCCTTCCCAGGGCGAGCGTGGGTCCCCGTTTCGCTTGTCGCCTTGGGCTCGTTTCCTCGGCGTTCGCAGGTGCGACGCCTGCGCCTCTTGCTGCTCTTCCAGTGGAGCAGGTGGAGGGGAGAGCAGGAAGAAAAGCACTCCTTCCTCCTCCTCGCGCTCTGCTGACGTCGTTGATGCTCCTGAGTAGCCAGAGACAACCCCGCGCAGATCTCCCGACTTAGCTCCTTTCCTTTCGGACAGCACGAGGTGCTCGCCGGCGCGGCGGAGAGTGAAGGTGGAGCAGCGGGACTTGTGCCCTCTTTCCTCTGGCCACTCCCTGCTCGACGTACGGCCGTCGTACACTGCTCCGACGACCGCCAAGGACGCTACAGGCCGCAACAGGCGACCCGCACGTCCCCCCTTGCCAGCTGCGCACCCCGTCGTCGCTCTCCTCCGCTTCTCTCAGCGCCTCTTCCGCCGTCTTCCTTCGCCCATCATGGTCGTCGGCAAGCGCGTCTCCTCGACCAAGGGCAAGCACATCGTCCAGCACAACCCGTGCGTCCCCTCCGACGGCTTCGGCAGCTCTGGTGCGAGAACGCGAGCTGATCCTGGGCTGTATTCCTCCGCAGGCTGAACAAGGGACTCGCCTGCTCCACCTGTCGCGCTCGGAAGGTGCGAGCGACTTGCTTCCGCTCTCTCGCGACGCTGCTGACCCACTCGTGCCCTCCCAGGTCCGCTGCTCCGGCGAGAAACCAGGTCCGTCCTCGCCTCTTCCCCTCCTCTCTCCGCCTCCACTTACCCTATTCCTCGCCCCCCCTCGCAGCCTGCCGCGCCTGCTTGCGCACCGCCCGCTTCGAAGGCCGCGACCTCACCCAGGTGTGCTGCTCGTACGACACGCAGGCCTACCGCAACAATGCCGGCAAGGGCAAGAGGAGGAAAACGGCCGTCGACCCCGGCGCGGGTCTCGCGGCGCTACACGCGGAATCGAGCAGCATGGGCCAGCAGGGGCTGATGGAAGTGCCGGCGAACAGCACCTGTGCGTCCTTGGACGCGCCTCGATGAAGCCTCGTCGTCGCCGTTGACCCTTTTCTCTTTCCTCGCAGTCCCGCTTCCGCTTCCCGATCCCTACTACTCCGCCGCCTACGCCGCGCCTCCTCCTCCCGTCTTTGATGGCTCGTCGCCCTTTCTCGCGCCCGGCGCTCCCCTCGCCTCCTACACCCCGACCCCTCCCCTTTCCTACACCTCATCCGCCTCCCCCGAAGACTCGACGCTCGCCTACTCCCCGCCCGACACGGCCGCGACCGTCCCTTCCGCGACCCAGTCCGTGTACGACTACCACCCTCCTGGCGGCCCCTCGTCCTCGTCCTCCTCCTGGACCCCTCTACCTCCTGTCTCCCTCCCCTCCTCTTCCGCTTCCGCGGGATTTGGCCCGATGCGAGGGCAACCGAGCGGCGTCTACTCCGCCTCGGGGTTGCCTCCTCTCTCGCGCGCAGTCGCCGTCGTCTCAGCGGACGATCCGTACGCTTTTCACGACCCGCACGGCCCGCATCCGCACCACCACCCCGGCCCCGGCCACGGCCAGAGCGTGTACGCCGTGCCGCTCCCGCCGCTCGAGAGCGCGGTGTACGGCTCGCCCTACCCGCCGCCTTCTTACCCTCAGCAACTCCCGCCTCTGCGAAAAGGCGCCCCTCCCGCCGGCTACGACCTCCCGTCCCTCCCTCTTCCCCCGTCGCCTCCTCCTCCCTCGTCCGCTCCCGTCCCCTACGCCGCCTACGCCAATCCGCACCCGCACCCTGCGCCCGCTCCGGCCCCGATCCCGACCTACTACCGCCCCTCGCCCGCCCCTCGGCCAGGCAGCGCCGTCGACCCGACCTTCTCGCTCCCGCTCTCGCACCCGCGCGACTCGCCCGTCTCAGGTCCATCGAGGCCGCCGAGCGTCCTCAGCACTGGGCCGCACCCGCATAGGCCGCAGACGCAGACGAGGCCGAGCTACCTCGCGCTCCCGTCGCCGGGCGTGAGCGTCTACGCGCACAGCAGCGGCGGCGGCGGACAGGGGCAGCCGACGCCGGGGCTGTCGCCGCTGCCGCCGATGGTGCAGCAGCAGCAGCAGCAGCAGCAGCCTCGGAGCGCGAGCGGGAGCGGGAGCGTGGCGGCGTCGACGCCCGGCTTTGCCAGGGTCGACAGCTGGCTCGAAGGCCTGCCGTGATCCTCTCTCTCTTCTGCCCCTCTTGCACAGTTCCCCCTCCTCCTCTAGACTGGCTTTCGTACAGACACTCGCGCCCTTCTCTTCTCCCTCCTCGCTTGGTCGTATTTAATTTGCTCTCTCCTTGTACTCGGACTTTACTCCATGATGTTGTTTCTCTCCTCTCGCACCTCTTTGCTGCAGTAGCTCTAAACCTGTCTCTACTCCCCTTTCCTTGCCCGTCGTCGTGCACATGCAAAACTCCAGTCTCGTCTCTTTCCTCTGCTCGAGACTGCGCGGGAAAGCGAGATGGGAAAGGGTCTTCCAGGTTGCAAGTATCGTAAAGAACGCCCTAGACGCTGCTCCCCAGCCCGCTCGGCGGCCACCCGAACGCCCCGTCGAGGTCCTCCAGCCCAGGCAGGAGGCCCTCGCCGAACCGCATCGGCGACAAAAAGGACGCTCCAGCTTCTCCCGCGCTCGACGCAGCCTGGGCTGGAGCTTGGGGCGCGGCGCCGAAGAAGGCGGTTGACGCGCCTGCGGGCGGGGAGGGCGAGGGCCCGAAGAGCGGGGAGAAGGAGAGCGGGAAGGCGGCGGTTGGAGGGGAAGGGGAGGGAGCGGCAGGGTTTGCGGGGTCGACAGGCGAGGGCGCGGACGGGTTGGCGGCGAGGAGGGAGTCTAGAGAGGCGGGCAGCATCAGTGGGAGGATCGAGGAAAGGGACGGAGGGAAGAGCGAGCGCACCGCTACCCCAAGCGAACGCGCCTTGCGGCGGTCCCGGCACGCCCGCTTCGGCCATCAGTCCGCTGGTCGAGGAGGAGGGGGCGGTAGCGGCCGTGTCCGGCTCACCAGCGGTCGGGTCGAGCTCGAGAAGGCGTTTCTCGGCGAGCGGGTGGTAGTAGCAGGCGTGTTGGAGGCCTTCGATGAGCCTGCGAGGTGCGGGACATGGGCGTGAGCAGGAGAAGAGGAGGGGATAGAAGAAGAAGAAAGGGACGGACCACCTGAGCTCCTGCTCCGTCAGCTCCTCCTCCTCGTTCTCAGGCCCGCCAGGTTGCCCGACACGCTGGACAGCAAGTTCGGTCCAGTTCGGGAGGTGCTCGAGCGAGAAGATCTCGTGGTAGACCACTGCGAGACCGAAGGAATGGTCAATGCCGGCCGGAGAGGCAAGAAGAGGGGCACGACGCACTGTGCATGTCCATCCCCGAGACGTACGTCTTCAAATACGCCGCCCGCGTCCTGAGCGCCTTCCTCACCCTCGACAAGCTCCTGCTAAGCACCTCGTCCGGCACGCCCGGGATCGCGTCGCCGCCCGGCCCGCCTGCAACGAGGAACCGGTGCGTCAGGTTGACGAGGTCGAGCATGTCGCGGTCGAGCCGGATCAGCTGCGCGCCGTAGTCCGACTCGTGCACCGAGTGGTGGTGCGACGCGCCGGTCGAGGCGTCGTGCGAGTGAGAGTGCGGGTGAGGGTCCGAGGAAGGGTGCGAGGAGAAGGCGGTGTTGAGGCGGGGCGGGCAGGAGGAGAGGAGGTACTGAGTGGCGGCACGCGTCGAGTCGATGGACTGGAAGAGGAGATGTCAGGGTAAGCCGACGACGGTAAAGGGAAAGAGAGAAAAGGCCACACCGACCACAGCTTCCTGACCGCCTCGATCACCTCCTGCGCCCCCTTCCTCGGCGGCGCCGACATCTGCGCGAACGCCCGCTGGCACGCGCACGTCCAGCACGCCAAGAGGTGCTTGCAGCTCTTGAGCGCCGCCTCGAGGGGCAGCATGCCG
This sequence comes from Rhodosporidiobolus sp. SP3-3/4, assembly GCA_029873605.1. NCBI lineage: Eukaryota > Fungi > Basidiomycota > Microbotryomycetes > Sporidiobolales > Sporidiobolaceae > Rhodosporidiobolus > Rhodosporidiobolus sp. SP3-3/4. Next base: position 47,038 of record JAQJIZ010000054.1, read on the forward strand.
CCCTTCATGATCGCGCCGGCGGTCGAGAGGAGGTTTTCGTACGGTAGGCGCGGGACGACGACCTTGGTCGCGTCGTGCGAGAAGTATGTGCGCAGGTCCGAGTCGAGAATCATGCAGCGGCGCCGGGAGAGGGCCGAGACGAGGCAGTCCGAGGTCTAGAGGCAAAAGGAGTCAGCTTAGCAGAAGGGCGAAAAGGAGGAGAGGACGAGACGCACGTAGATCGCGAAGCCGAACGTCTTCTTGAGCCACTCCTGCTCCTCCTCCGTCTCCGCCATGTCCAGCAGATCCTTGTAGTGGCTCACCGCGCTCCTCAGGTACGGCCTGCTCTTCAGCGGCTCGACCTCGGTGAACATCGCGAGCTGCAGCATCGTCAGCAGCGCGGCGAGGTTCTCCGCCGTCGGCGTCTCCATCGTCCCGGCGTCGTAGTTGAGCCGCCCGGCCTGCTCGATCAGCGCCTTGCAGGCGTTCTGCCGCCGCGTGCCCGCCGAGAGGAGCGGCGCTTTCGGGTGGGCGACCGTGTCGGAGGGGTGGATCGAAATGCCGAGGACAGCAGAGTGAGGGGAAGTGCGTGCGCCTACGGCGCAGAACGCCGCGAGCGAGACCTGAGGGGGGACGTGAGTTCTCTCTACTTAATTGGGAGCAAGAGCAAGACTGACCTTCTGCGCCGGCGTCAGCCCCTCGTCCGGCAGCCTCAGCAACTCGTTCATCCTCGTCCCGCTCCTGAACCAGTTGTACGGCTCGAGGAGGAAGCAGCAGCTCTCGGTGAACGCCTCGGTGAGGTGCCTTGAGAGGCTCGACGCGAGCTGCGGCTCGGCGAGACGCCAGTCGAGCGACTGGGCGCCGATGGACGAGACGAGCGCGGCGGAGTCGGCGGACGAGGCGGGCGAGGTCGCGGGGTTGTGCGGGCGCGGTGGGCGGGAGGTGAAGAGGGAGGAGAAACTGGAGGGGACGGGAGGCTGTGAGGCGAGGGGAGGGGCGGCGGGAGGAACGGGGAGGAAGGTGTCGAAGGTAGGGACGGGGGCTGTTGCAAGGTTGGGGTCGAAGCCGGCACCGAGATCGACGGACAGGTCGAACGAATCGGGAAGGGTGGAGATAGAAGCGTAAGGGGCAGCTTGAGGAGGTGGTGGGCCAGCTTGAGCCGAGAGCGGGTTGAAGCTGTTGAGGTCGGCAGGGAGGTCGAAGGCGGCAGCAAAGTCGAGGTTGCTGGACGCGCCCGGCACGGCGATCTCGTTGCCCGGCTGAGCTTCGCCGCCGCCGTGGGCGAGCTGCGCTTCGAGCTCGGCTGCACGAGGAAGGGTTAGTACCGGAGAAACCAGGTGGAAGGATGGGACCGCACCGAGCCGCTTCTCCAGCGCCGCGACGCGGATCGGGTCCGTTGGCTTGAGTTTCGGCTTGGGCTTCCAGTCCTTCAAGTCGCACTCCTCGCTCCGCTGCGTGCAGTGGTCGCAGCGGGGGAAGATGCGGTTGCAGCGGACTGGTTGAAGAATCTGGGTCAGCTTGGTAGGGACGCGGGGCTGAAGTTAGTCAAGGACGAACCTTTGCGGACCCTGAATGTAAAAGGCGTAGGAGAGGTTGAATGGAGGCGGGTCAGCCCAGGAAAGGGAGGAAAGGAACGAGGAAGACTCGCCTGCATCGCTCGCAGCTGCGGTCCGTCACGACCACTCCTTCCGGTGCAGGTGCCCTCGGCTTGGCCTTCTTGCTCATGCGCGCGTTGCTGAGCTTGTGCGGGGCCGAGCCTTCATCGGCGGTCGAGGGAGAGGCGGAGCTGGTTGAGGGACCCGAGAGGTGCGAGGACGCGAAGTCGGCGGGCGCGGGTCGCTTGGCCGGGTTGTGCGAGCTGCTGGTGGACGCCATGGCTTGCGCTTGAGCGTGTCCGCCGAGTTGCGAGTGGTCGAGGCGGTGCGGATCCAGCGGGACGGACGAGGATGCGGAAGAGGGTGGAGGGCCTTGGGAGGACCAGGCGGTCGAGTCCATCGTTGATCCTGACCGTATCGCACACGCCTGAAGCATGCACTGACCAGCGGAGGAGCTCGACGAAGCCAAGTCGGGTTCACCCTCTCTCAAGGTTGGCCCCGCTCATCTCTCTCGCAATCGCTCAGACTGACTTGAAGTCACTCGTACGCCATTGTCGCACCACCAGACCCCTCCTGATTCCCATCTCGCTCTGCCCGCCGCCTTTTTCTTCTTTCCGCTCGTCGCCTTCCCTCGGCAGCCCCGGCGTACTCCCCATTTCTTCGCAAGTACGTCTGCATCGCGGGTCGCGGCAGGGTGTACTGTACTTGAGCTGCACCTCACCGTATCTGCCTCGCGCTGTTCGCTTACCGTCCGTTCCGGCCCGCTCCCTCCGCCACCTTCGGCTCCTCCTGGTGGGGCTCATCTCGAGCAGCGCTTCCCGCTTCTCCTGCTCCGTCTCCTGCTTCTTCTCTCACTAACACATCTCCACCGACGAACTCGTGAGCCATGCCCGACGCTTCCGCCCCTCGCACCGTCCTTGTTACCGGTCCGTCCTCTTCGTCGCCTTCTTCTGCCTTTCACGACCTGACGCTGGCGCCCTCGCAGGTATCTCCGGATTTCTCGGATCTGCTACTGCGCTCGAGTTTCTCAAGAATGGCTGTAATGGTCTGTCCCGCCCGAACTCTTCAGCCCCTCTTCCCTTTCTGACCGCTTTCCGCGCTGCAGTTCGCGGCACCGTCCGCTCGCAGGACAAGGCCGACGCCTGGCTTGAGAAGTGTATGTCGGTACCGCTCTCGAGAAGCAGATTCGACCTAACCTGCCGATCTCGCAGACCCGCAATACACCTCCCAGCTCTCCTTCGCCCTCGTCCCGGACCTTTCCGCTCCAAACGCCTTCCAGGACGCCATCAAGGGCGTTTCCGCCGTCGCACACGTCGCTTCGCCCTTCTTCTTCGACTTCACGGACGGCGTTAAAGAGATCCTCGAGCCCGCTCTGAAGGGTACGCTGTCCGTCCTCGAGGCCGCCAAGGCGGAGGAGAGCGTCAAAAACGTCGTCATCACAAGTAGTCTTGCTGCGGCGCAGGACCTGGCAAAGGGCCTTGACCCGGGCTTTGTCAGGACTAGCGAGGTGTGGAGCCCGTTCAAGTGGGAGGAGGCGATTCACTACAAGGAGCCGCATCTGTGCGTCCTGTCTCTCCTGTTTCCGCTCTGTCGTCTGACTTTCGTCCTCTACGCAGTGTCTACCTCGCGTCCAAGACCTTCGCCGAACGTGCGGCCTGGGATTTCTACGAGCGCGAGAAGCCCAGCTGGACGATGTCGACTATCGTCCCGCCAATCATCCTCGGCCCGTCGCTCCAGCCGCTCAAGAACCTCGACGAGCTCAAGACTAGCGCGGCGGTCGTGAGGCGGCTGATTGACACCGAGGAAGTGGCGCCGACGGCCGTTCCTGTGCGTTCTCCCTCTCTTTCACTTTCGTTCCCACGCTTTTCCTGCCCTCTTCTGCCCCTTACTTGACCCTTCTGCCCTCGCTCCGTCGCTTGTCACTGTCAAAAGGGGCTGAGGACTGACTTTCTTGCTTTTCCCCCGTGCCAGGTCTTCGTCAATGTCCTCGACTGCGCCCGCGCACACTACGAAGCCATCGTTCGCGGCACCTCGAACCGCTATCTCCTCATCGGCGGCGACAACGACTACCTCGAGATCGCGTCCATCCTCCGCGTGCGTTTTCATCGCTTTTCCCCCCACTCAATCAGGACTGACCTTCTTCATTCCTGATGGTGTTTGTAGGAGGAGTTCCCCGACCAGGCGCACCGCATCCCGACGAAAGGCACCCCGCTTGGCCCGCACTGGACGTTCGACTGCTCTCCGTCCGTCTCGCTCTCCCTTTCTCCCCGCCCTCTTTCTTTCTCTCCCTCGGCAGCCACATCTTCCCGTGCTGACCTGTCTCGTCGCGCAGAGCGAAGGAGGAGCTCGGCATCGAGTTCACCGACCTGCGCACCACGATCCGCCAGGCGGGCGAGCAGATCTTTGCCATGGAGAGGGAGGTCACGAAGGCGAAGTAAGGCGGCGTGGGCATCGTTGGGAAGGGCATATAGGGGCTTTATGGTTGTCACAAAGGGTTCAGTTCAGCTTCGCTCTGAGCAGGTGGAGTGAAGAGGTGCAGAGCTCGCTTTCCTGCCTCTTTTTCTTCACTGGGAACGGCCGCGGTGTTCCTGTCTGGCTTGTCCTCGTCCCTTTCTGCTCGATGACTGCGCCGCGCATCCTTGCACTCTCGGCGTGGCAGCTCGCCCGCCTCGCTCTGCCTTGCATCTCTCCGTCGCGAGCTCAGCACGACAAGGGTATATATACATGCCGCACGTCACCGCCTTCCATCAGGCGTGGTCGTATAGTGGTTATTACGGGGGTTTACTACTCTCTCTTCCGTGAAAGGTTGTCTGCCCCTGAGCTTTGCTCGCAGGAGTTCGAATCTCCTTCACGCCTCTTTCTATTTTGCCACTTTCGCTTTCCGCTGCTTTGGCTCTTTCTCGCTGGGCTACGGAGTCGCCGCAAGCAGGGACGCGGGAGAACCCCCCGGACGGCGCGCAAAGGCTGTCCAGGACGGAGACACATTCTTTTCTTCCTGCTGTTGCCCGACCTTCCCAGTTTTCCTCGCCTCGCCCACTCTGTTGACTTCGCCCGCAGCCCCGTTTTCCGTCCACCCTTCTTTCATTTGCCAACCCGCCCCTCGTGCGCCGCACGCGGGAGGTCGCGCGACGACGGCCGAAAGAGGCGAGGGGGCTGGTCGGGAAGGAGAACAGGGTGCGGAAGCGGAAGCGGGGGCTGGCAGGCGGAGCGAGGGCGGCGATGCGCGATGGAACACTGGCGCTGCGAGGAGCGGTTCGTATCGGGGGCGGTGAGGAAGGTGGCGGACAGAAAAACGGGAACGAGGCGACGGAGGAAGGGAAGGAAAAACGGAGTGGAACAAGCGCGCGCTAGACCTGAAGCGAAGCAGCATTGAGCTATTGACGAGGAGCTAGCTGGACGGGACGGGCGAGATTAAGCAGCAGAGAGAGCCGGGAGATCGACGCGGAGAAGGAGGAAAACAAAAGGAGATTGAACGGCGGTGAAGAGAGGCAATGGATTGCCATCGCACCCGGTTTATGGCTCGGCTGCACATCTCCGTTGTCGGATCTCCGCCAACGGAGAAGAGCGAGCGGGCGAAGGGGAGGATAGGCGCCGGGAGCACTGGGCGAGCCGGGCTCGACCTGCCCGGGCGGTCGGTCGGGCGCGTTCTGCGAGCTTGTTGACGGGTCATGACAAGCTTTGGGTGCTCCTAGAGACGGGCGAGAGGCGGGTCATGGCTGCGAGGGCGCAGGAGGGCGAGTCTGCGGCGAGGAGGACGACGAGGAAAAGGTGCAGCGCACGATGGAGGGCTGCCGACGGGGCAGCAGAGTTTGCGAGGCGTCGCTGGGCGAGTGAGATGCGGTCGGAAGGAGGGCGCGGAAGGCTGAAAGAAGCAAGGAAGCGAAAGAACAGAGAGGGCCCCGAACGTCGAAACGGGACGCAAGAGGCAGGTGTTCGGCACGGCAGGGGACCGACCGTCCCGACTGGCTGCCGAGAGAGGCGTAGCGTGGCTGGGACGTCGCGTGGGCTGGACGGTGCGCAGATGGCTGAAACGGAAGGCGGCGGGGAGGGAGGAAAAGGGGAAGCTGGATGTGCCCTGAGCGGACTAGAGGAGGAAGCAAGACTGGCTACAATTGCCTCTCCGAGACTGCAACAGCGCCATAGGGGCGAGCCAGAAGCCAGACCTGCGACTTTGCTCTTCGTCGTCGTCGTCGTTGTCGTCCGCCCTCGTCGCCGTCTCCTCCTCGACCATCACCTCCCTTTGCTGGTGCGACTAGCTGCTGCGCTCTCTGGCCCAACCCTCTGCCCCGTAGCGCACCCCTCGCCGTCCCCCTGGGTCGAGCCGCGTCCCCTTGTGCGCGTCGGACCGCTCGTGGTCCAGCCAGCCTCCTCGCCAACCGACAACCTCGTCCTCCCCCGTCCATTCACGCCCTGGGCACGCACATCACCACGACAGACGCACTCTCAGCGTCACGGCCATGTCCTTCTTCACCAACCCGTTCGCCCCCTCGGGCCCCGCCATTCCGTCCATCAACCCGCTCCCTTCGTCTTCTTCGCCCTATCCGGTCCCTTCCTCCCTCCGCCGCAGCTCTCTCGTACGCGCTGCCACCCCCAGCAGCGACCACACCGTCTCCCCCGCCGTCTCTCCCGGCGCAGGTCCCTTTGGCGCTGCCTCATCTGGCTCGCCCTCCTCGTCCGGCGGCATCACCTTTGTCTCGCCCTTCGCCTCTGCCAGCCAGAAACGCGGCTCCATCGCCCACTCGACCGTCACCGTCGTCCCGCCGCGCAGGGGCAGCACCCCAGGCTCGCCCGCTCGCCGCTCAAACAGCCTCAGCCGGGCTTCCGGCACCGGTGCCGACTCGCCTGTCCTCCCTGGATCGCGCCGCGCGAGCATGCAGGGCTCCCCGTCGCCCCTTCGTAGCCCGGCTGCGGCAACAGCGGGCGCGCCGCCCTTCTTCTCCGGGCTGATGAGCGGCGGAGGAGCGACGGCGGCAGCGACAGCGGCGGGTCCGAACCCGCTCCTCAAGGCCAACGTCGACTTCTCGCGGCGGCGGAGCGTCGACGTCGGGGTGCTGGGCGTCGGGACGCACCGCGCGCACGGGGTGACCGCGATGAGCAGGCGCGTGAGGGATGCGGTTGGGCCAGATGCGGGAGACAAGGAGACGGGCGTGATTGGTGCCGGTGCAAAGGGCGGGAAGGACAGGCTGTGCGTGGTTTCTTCTACCATCTCCCTTGTTCAGAGGAGGCCTAACGAGTTTCTCTCTCCCCTCGCCAGGCTCGGACGGCACCTCGCCTCGCTCCTCGCGCACTCTCTCTCGCTCTGCGCCGAGCCCAAAGCGTCCGAAGCCGAAGTCGACGAGGCTGTCGAGACGATCGAGGAGCAAGCGCTCCTTGCCCACCCTCACCACCTCGAAGCCATCCCGGGCTCTCCAGCCACCTCTCCCACTCCCAGCCGCAACACCTCCGTCTCTGCCGAATCCGTCACCTACTCCAACGCGGGTACCATCCCCCCATCCTTCCCGAACGACGCGCCTTTGTCCGCGACCCTCCCGCTCCCGCCTCTTCCCGCCGCACCAACCGGACCGGCCTTCCCCGTCCTGAGCGAGGCGAAGCGCTTCAAGCTCATCGCCAACCTGCAGAGCTGGAGCTTCAACGCGATGGCGTACTCGCCGGACGAGCTCCTCGCATGCGTCGGGATCATCTTCGAGAGCGTGCGCAACATGGAGGGCGTCGAGTTTGACCTCGGTGCGTCCCCCCTCGCTTCCCTTCTGCGCTCACATTCTGACTGACCGCATTGTACCGACAGACCGCTTCAAGACGCTCCTCATCTCGCTCCGGTCGGCCTACCACGCCCGCAACGGCTACCACAACTTCAACCACGCGGCCGACGTCACGCAGGCGTGCTACTCGTTCCTCGTGCGCATGGGGCTCGCCCCGCCGCTGTACCTGCTCTGCGAGGACGACTACGACGCGAACGTCGGCGAGGCGCGGCGCAAGTGGCGCCGGAACCGCGCGGTCGAGGAAGGCGGGATGGGCGAGCTGATGCGCCCGATGGACGTGTTTGCGCTCATGGTCGCGTGCATCGGGCACGATGTCGGTCACCCCGGGCTCACGAACGCCTACATGGTGCGTCTCTTGCCCGTTCATCCGGAAAAGGAGGAGAGCCCGACTGACCTTTCCTCCGCTTCGGCAGGTCAACGCCAACGCCCCAGTCGCGCAGATCTACGACAACAAGTCGATCCTCGAGAACTTCCACACCGTGACGCTCATCCACATGCTCCGCAAGCACCAGTTCGAGTACCTCCTCGGCGGCGACTTTGGGCGGCGCGGCGCCCACGCGACCGACTTCCGCAAGATCCTCGAGGCCTCGATCCTCGCGACCGACATGAGCCGCCACTTTGCCATCCTGACCGAGATCAACGAGATGGCCAAGTCGGCGGCGAGCCTCGGGAAGAAGGGCAAGAAGAGCGACAAGGAGATCGAGGCCGAGCGGCTGCTGCTCTGCTCCGGGCTCATCAAGTGCGCGGACATCAGCAACCCGGTTCATCTTTCTCCCTCCCCTCCCTCTGGTCCTGGCACTGACCATGTCTCGCCAACAGACCCGCCCGCACCGCATTTCGCGCGTCTGGGCCTCGGCGCTCCTGCAAGAGTGGGCCGTCCAGGCGTCCATCGAGGCCGACTTTGGCCTGCCCATCACCGTCATGACCCAGGACTCGAACGACGTCAAGGCGCAGGCCAAGGGCCAGGTCGGCTTCATCGACCTGTTCTGCAAGCCGCTGTTCGCGGCCATGGCGGGCGTGGTTGACGGTGCGTTCAAATTCTTCCTTTTCCTGCCTGGATGAAGAGACTGATGGGGCGGTTCCTAATGAGCAGAGTTCGCCGACTTTGTCGAGAAGCTCCGCGACGGCCGGGCAGCGTGGGAGGCGATCTCGCAGCAGACGGACGAGGCCTTCTCCCAGCCGCTCAAAAAGGACTGGGAGCTCGCGCCTGCGCCGCCCGTCCGCGCGAAGAGCAGCGAGTCGCTCACCGTCGCCGCCTCCGCCCCCTTGACGCCTAACAAGGACATCACGCCCACTCCCTCCGCTGCGACCACGCCTGTTATCCCGCCTTCCAGCACGCTCTCCTCCTCCCTTCCGACCTCCAAGCCTGTCCCTGTTCCGTCTGAACCGTCTCGCCGTGCTCGCCCTACACCGCTCCGACCAGTCGGCCACCGCACCGTCCACCGGCGGAACGGCTCGAACGGCTCGTCGGCATCTACCAACCCTTCGCCTCTCTCGCCTTCCTTCGCTGGGTCCGCCTCGAGCAACAACACGGGCTTCTCGTCCTTCTCGAGCCAGCTCTCCTCCGCCGTCTCGCTCTACTCGGGCCCGCAGACCGCCGACTCGATCTCGCTCTGGTCAACGCGCCACGGCGCGACCGGCAGCCGGGACGACCCGCTCTCGTCGGCCGTGTCGATCCTGTCGACCTCGGCGGGCGACCGCGAGCGCCAGACGCGCACCTTCTGCGGCGGCGCGTGCACGGCCGCGACCGCGATGTGCGAGGTGTGCGCCGCGGCGCAGCGGAGGGGTAGCTTGGGCGAGGCGCTTGCCGGGCTCGAGCGGGAGATGGAGGAGCAGGAGGAGGAGGAGCTCGAGCTGCTCGAGGACGAGGAGGTCGGCGACGTGTGGCCGCCGCATCCGTTCCAGTACGTTCTCTCTCACTCTCTTACCTTCAATAGATCGAGACTGACATGTTACTACGTACAGGCCCACCCGCCTAGCGGTCTAAAAGCCATATCTGTTCTTGGCCCTCCTCCCTTCCCTCCCGCCTATTTCTTGCAACCCTCCTCTCCCACCCCTTTCTCTCTCTATCTCCTCACCTCTGTCGCCACCACTACACTATTTATTCTTGCACTCCTAGTTCTGCACACTTCGTTCGTCGCTGTTGTCCCCTCCCCAGCATTTTCCCCCCTCCCTCTCCCTTTCCTCCCCTGCCCTCCTCATCGCGTGTCGTTCCGTCCGCTCAGTACAACTCTCCCCTGTCTCCTTTACAGTGTCCCTTCCCTCGCTCGCCGCCCCGTCGTGTATCCTCCTTAGTTCGCCCCCTTTTCCCTCTCGCTCGCTCTCGAGTCTGTGCGTGTGTTCTCCTCCGTTCGTGTGCAGTAGTGCGGATCCTCGGGGGACATCGAGTCGGAATGTACGCTTCAACCGTCAGCTCCTTCCGGCGTGCGAGAGAACAGCGAGTTGGTCCTCCCCACCTCGTCCTCGTCGCGCTTCTTGAATCCGCTTTCGCTCGTCGCTCGTCTCGTCTCGGCTGCTGCACGCACCATGCGGGTCCTGGGACTGCTGAGCCTCGTCTGCGCGGGCTACGCTGCGCTCACAGCCGCGTACTCGTCGCCTCCCATCTCGTCCACGATTGAATCGTCGTGGCCCGCTCCTGCGCTCCTCACCCAGTACCTGTGCGTCCTACCCCTGCCTCGCACTCTTATGTACCACTGACACCCCGCCTACACGCGCACAGCGAGACTCTCGCGCTTGAAGCGCCCACCGCGCTCTTCCCCTTTCTCGACTACCTCACCACCCACCCTCAGCTCCACTACTCGCTCAAAACCGCCCTCCAGCCCGCCTCCGCCGCCTTCTGCGCCCGCCACGCCCTCGCCGGGCTCAACCCGCTCTTCGCGCCCGACGCCGCCAGCGTCCTGAGGCAGAACGAGACGCTCGCGCTGCTCGAGTATGCGGCGACGAGGAGCGGGCTGCTCAGGGGCAGGGGGACGAGGGAGAGCATGATGCTCAGCTTGGCGAACAGGGAGGCGAGCGTCAGGATTGAGGGCCTGAGGGGACTGTGGGAGGAAAGGGAGAAGGAGGTGGGGGAGTGGGACGGGGTAGCCTTTGCCGCTCCTCGCGACGAGGCCGCTGCGCAGGGTGCGCCGGGCGTCGGCTGCGAGCAGGAGAAGGCACGAGGGCCGCCGCGGACCGCGTCCAGCGCTTGCGAGAGCTGGATCGACGTCGGGGGGAAGAAGGCGTGCACGGTGGAGGAGTTTTGGGCGATCGTTGGGAAGGAACAGGAGCAAGCGAAGACGCCGATCAAGCTTCCAAGCAGGTGCGCTGACTGACCCTCTTCCCTCACGAGGTCGTTCAACGCTGACCTTCTTTTCCTCGCCCAGTCTTCCTTCTCCCGATCGCCCTCGCGTCTTCCCCATCGACCATGTCACTCCCGCTGGCGAGAATGGCCATCTCCCGCGCTTCGTCCTCTACAGCAGCCCCTCCTCGCCCGCCTTCGACAGTCTCTTCCGCTTCCTCTACTCCCTCTCCAACCCCAAGGCCGTCCCGGTTACCTCCCCCAAGTCGAACACGTCGTCCGCGGGCCCCGCTTTCGTCACTGCGAAGAACCTCGCCGCGCCGCACCCGCCGCGTTTGCAGTTCATCCTCCGCTGGAAGCCGTCGACCGGCTCTTCCTCTTCCGAGAGCGAGCAGCCGAAGCTCGTCCTGACGGGCTACGGTGCGGCGCTCGACATCAAGAAGAGCGACTACCTCGCCATCGATGACCGCCTGCAGGGTGGCGCCGAGACGGGCGGAGCGCAGGAGGGGGAACAGGGAGAGCCGGTCCTGGGTATTGAGGGCGATGTGGCGCCGAGGATGGAGCCGGTCAGGAAGAGCGACGTTCCCGGTGCGTGTCATTCTTCCGCTTCTCAGAGGGGGAGCTGACTGGCATTCCCACAGAACTTGCCCTCCGTACCGCCCAGTTCGTTCTCAACTCCGCCGAGCCCTTCAAAGCCTTCACCTCCCTCACCTCCGCCTTCCCGCGCCTCGCCTCTCGCCTCTCGACCCTCGTCCCTACTCCCGACCCGCATCTCCTCTCCGAAGTCTCGATGAACCAGATGGACGCCCCGACGCTCACCATGCGCCCGTCCTTCTTCCTCAACGGCCTCGCCCTTTCCGAATCCGACATCGACCCGTACGCGCTCCTCCGCCTCATGCGCAAGGAGCGCAAGTACCTCGCCGACCTGACTCAGCTGAGTGTGCACATGACGGGCAAGGACGCGCGCGACACCCTCATCGAGGGGAGCCCGAAGAGCAAGGCGAACAACGCGAGGAGCGGGATCGTCGACGCCGAGGCGCTCGGCGAGCTGTACGATGCGACGGACCGCAAGGAAGGCAGCCAGGTCATCCTGTGGTGGAACGACTTGGAGAAGGACCGGAGGTACAAGAGCTGGAGCAAGTCGGTCCGAGATGTGCGTTTCCCTTTCCCGGCTTCTCCATACCCGTACTGATCACTGCCACGTCTGCGCAGCTTCTCCGCCCGACCTACCCCGGCTCGATGAACCTCATCGCCAAGAACCTCAACAACGTCGTCTTCCTCCTCGACCTCTCGCAGCCGAACGCGATCAGCCTCATCACCGAGAACGTCAAGCAGTTCATCGCGCGCAGCATCCCCGTCCGCTTCGGCGTTGTGCCGCTTGTTGGCGAGGGCGAGGAGGAGGTGCAGACCCAGGTCGCGCAGGTGCTTTGGTACCTCGTCGACAGCCTCGGGCGTACGCCGGCAATGGCCTTCCTCTCCGACGTGAGCGAATCTCTCCAGTGTGCTCCTTCCTCCGCGACGATGACTGACCCTTCTACGCTAGCTTTACGCCGCAACTCCCGAAGCTCCCGTCACGGAAGACCTCCTCCGCCGGCTCTACTCCCGCCTCGCCGCCTCGAGCCAACACGTCGACGGCGGCGCCCTCGCGAGCTACGACGAGGTCCAGGCTGGCGTCGGCAAGAAGGCGAGCGCGAGCAACTCGCGGCTGAGCAAGACGAGGCAGTACTTCAAGCGCCTGGGCGTGCCGCTCGCTGGAGTCGAGGAGAAGCCGAAGAGCCTCGGGAGCTTTATGATGAACGGCGCGTTCTTCCCAATCGACGAGGTGCGCTTCTTCTCCTCTCCCTGTTCAATCCCTCTGTCCCGTTCCTGACTCGCTCCTTCTTCTCGCCGCAGGACTTCACCCAGAACCTTCAACGCACCCTCGGCCTCCACATCCAGTTCCTGCAGCAAGAAGCCTACTTCGACAAGCTCACCGACGACCTCGACGCTAAGACCTACTTTGCCGACCTGCCCTCGACCCATAAGCGCCGCAACCGGTACATCTTCCCGTCCATCGAGACCAATCCGCTCCGTTTCGTCAACTTGCTCGAGGCGTTCGAGGGGATCGATCCGGCGTATGTCAAGAATGGCTGGATCGAGGGCGGTGCGTTTTTCTGCCTTCTCACCCGTCCCAACTACGTACTCACGCTCGGACATCGCCCACAGTCAACGGCAAGTGGAACGAGACGACCGGCATGGACATCGAGGACCCGCCGGCGGCGGCGAGCATGCTCGTCGTGACAGACCTCAACTCGCCCGAGGGTACCGCGCTTGCGAGGGCTGCTCTCAAGCTCGCTGTCCGTCCTGTCCCTTCCTATTCTTTTACAATTTGTGACTGACGCGACAACGCTGCAGGACAAAACCACCCGCGTCCGCGTCCAGTTCCTCCACAACCCGCCCGAGCACGAAGAAGAGCACCCTTGGGCTCTCTCGACCGTCCTGTACCTCCTCCACTCCCTCTCCTCGTTCTCCGACCTCCTTCCCATCGAGCTCATCAACTGGATCGACCTCGACCTCGGCCCGCGCGGCGGGCCCGACGCGAAGGACGGCCTGAAGTGGTCGGAGGAGAACCCGCTCAAGGGCTTGTTGGCCACCGGGGCAGACCCGAAGCAGAGGGTTCAGGTGCAGATCTTCTGGGAGACGATGGACTTCCTGCGGTTCAAGCTCGGGTACCAGCCGGGCGAGAACGGGATCGTCGTCAACGGCAGGGTGCGCTTCTCCTTTCCCCCCTTTTCTGCTCTTCCGCTGACCACCTCTCTCTCGAGCAGACCGTTGGTCCCTTCCCCAAGGACGCCTTCGAGCTCGCCGACCTGCAAGCCCTCCTTGACTACGAGCTCGAGAAGCGCATCAACCCCGTCGTTGCTGCGGTCAACGGCACCTCGCTTCCGCTCGAACTCCTGGATCGGTGCGCATCTTGCTCTCTCGCGCCGTCGGACTGCGCGCAGCCCTGACCGCTCCTCTGGCTCGCTACAGCTCTCAGCATGCACACCTCGTCAACGTCGCTTCCTCCATCGTCGGCCTCGCTTCTCTTCCCGACCCGGCTGCTGGCCTGTTCGGCGGCGGGCCCGCCGAGCGTCGCCGCGACTACATGCGACTCACCGGCAACCACTCGTGCGCTTCTCCGTCCCCATGCGCTCGACGTAGCTGACCGTACCTCCTCCTCTCCCTATCACCCTGCAGGGCTATCATCGACGACCACGAGACCGGCGCCTTCTACGAGATTGCCGTCGTCGTCGACCCGGCCACGGAGACCGCGCAGCGCTGGGCGCCCATCATCGAGACGCTCTCCAAGCTCCACTTCGTCCACGTCCGCCTCTACCTCAACCCGGCCTTCCACCTCGACGACATCCCGATCAAGCGCTTCTACGAGTACAGCTTCCAACACGCGCTCGAGTTCGACGAGAAGACCGGCGTGGAGATCCAGCCCGGCGTTCGTTTCGACAACATCCCTGAAGACGTCCTCCTCACCTTCGGCGCCGACGTTCCTAGGGCCTGGCTTGCCTTCCCGAAGAAGAGCGTGCACGACCTCGACAACATCCGCCTTGCCGACCTTCCTGCAGCGCACAAGGCCAAGGGCGTCGAGGCCGTCCTCAAGCTTGAGGCGCTCGTGGTCGAGGGTCATGCGCGCGACATGCCGTCTAGCAAGCCGCCGCGCGGGCTTGAGCTTGAGCTGAGGCGCGGGGTGAAGGAGAAGGAGGACGAGACCAGGGTCGAGTGCGTTCTGCCGCTTTTCGTCTTCGACTGTCAGAGACTGACTTGGAGCGTCTTTCCACTTCCTTCTCTCGCCGCTTCCCCTGCAGCACCATCGTCATGGCCAACCTCGGCTACTTCCAGTTCAAGGCCAACCCGGGCATCTGGCGCCTCGGCATCCGCTCCGGCGGCCGCAGCCCCGAGGTCTTCCAGCTCGAGAGCGTCGGCGCGCAGGGGTGGAAGAGCGGCTCCGTCGCGCAGGCCGGCGACGCGCTCGCGGTCACGACGCTGGAGGGGTTGACGCTCTACCCGCGCTTCGTGAGGAAGCCCGGCCAGGAACTTACCGAGCTGCTGGACGAATCAGCGGCAGCTTCGACGGCGAAGCAGCAGAATATCGTCGACCGCATCAAGAACATGTGAGTGTGACGAGCTTTTCTGCCTCGGAGGCAGAGCATCCTTTTCTTCAGAGCAACCCTTTACTGACCTTTCCCTCCTACAGGATCCCCTTCTTCGCTCCACCTACCGCCGACCTCGTCCCGACTACCAAGCGCGCCGACGTCAACATCTTTACCGTCGCTTCTGGCCTCCTCTACGAGGTGCTTTGCGGGTTCTTTCCTCCCCCTCGCTACCGAGGCTGACTTCTGCCTTCCCTAGCGCATGGCCCTTATTATGATGGTCTCCGTCATGCGCCACACCAAGAGCACCGTCAAGTTTTGGTTCATCAGCAACTTCCTCTCGCCGTCGTTCAAGGCCTTTATCCCGCACCTCGCACAGGGTGCGTCTTGATCCTTCTTTCGCTTTTCCAGCCCTATTGACCCGCACCAACCACAGAGTACGGCTTCGACTACGAGCTCGTCACCTACAAGTGGCCGCACTGGCTGCGGGGACAGAAGGAGAAGCAGCGGACCATCTGGGGGTGAGCTTCCTCCTTCCCTTTCCCCCACGGTGCTACCGCTCACTGCTACCTCTCCGCAGCTACAAGATCCTCTTCCTCGACGTCCTCTTCCCGCTCGACCTCGACCGCGTCATCTTCGTCGACTCGGACCAGATCGTCCGCACCGACCTGAAGGAGCTCATCGACATGGACATCAAGGGTGCTCCAATCGCAATGACCCCGATGGGCGACACTCGTCCTGAGATGGAAGGGTACCGGTTCTGGAAGACCGGGTGCGTGAAGACGTTCTCTACTGGCGACAGGCAAGACTGACTCTCCTCAACTGTCGCAGCTACTGGCAGCAGCACCTCCAGGGCAAGCCCTACCACATCTCCGCCCTGTATCTCGTCGACCTCGTCCGCTTCCGCCAGATCGCGGCCGGAGACCGCTACCGCCAGGCTTACCAGGGCCTTTCTGCCGACCCCAACTCGCTCGCCAACCTCGACCAGGACCTGCCGAACTCGAGCCAGGTGAGCGCACATTCCGTTCCTTCTGTGTGTCGCGGGCTACGCTTCGCGGAGAGCACGAAGCTGACCCTGTGTTCCTTCACCTCTTCCAGCACAGCATCCCGATCGTACGGCTTACTTCTTTCCCCTCTCTCAGCTGCGCTTCAACTTACTTTCTTCCTCGCGCAGTTTACCCTCGACAAGTCCTGGTTGTGGTGTGAGACCTGGTGCGCCGACGACGAGCTCGCGATGGCCAAGAGTGCGTTTCCTTCTTTCTTCCTTCTGCAATCTCCCGCATTTACACTGAGCCCTCCCCATTCGCCTTGCAGCCATCGACCTGTGCAACAATCCGCTCACGAAGGAGCCGAAGCTAAAGCGTGCTCGCCGCGCCATCCCTGAATGGTCGGTCTACGACGACGAGATTGCCGCCCTCGCTCGCCGCGTTGCTGCCACGTCGGCGGACGCCAGCGCCTTCGCGACCAAGGCGGACGAGCTCGGTCAGGCGGTTGAGCAGCAGAAGGAGCGTGACAAGGTTGTTGCGGTGGAAAAGGAGAAGCGGGCGGTCGAAGGGGACGAGGGGGGGAAGGTTGACCACGTCAAGGACGAGTTGTGAGGAGCAGCAGGGACCTTCTCGCATGCCGTGCATCTTTCTCAGCAGTAATTTGGATTTGATCCGCCGTCGTCGTCGCCAGAAGGAGGTGAAGGAGGAAAAGCCGCCCTCGCACTCGTTCTTGATTGTTCTCTGGCTTTCCTGGACGCTGCACGCTCCCGTGAGACGCCGCACACGATGTCAACCTCGCCCGCTGCTTTCGGCGCATGCATTCTCACCATCGCGTCGAGGACGCGTTTCTTGCTCCTTGTCCTCTTCCCTCACTCGCTTTGCCGTATCTTACTCGCTCATATTGCCGCATTTGGGCATCTGTATGCCGACACCGCCTCCTCTCGCCCGCGCATGACGCTCCCAGCGAGTCCTCCGCCCTCCTCCTTCGCCGACAATCCGCTCCCGTTCTCCTTCTTCGCCTCCCTCGTAGAGCAAGTCGCTGCCGTCACCGCCAAGAAGAAGGGCACCGCGAGCAAGGCGTCCGGTCCGTCGAGCGAGAAGAAGCTGCTGGCGGCCTGGATCCAGCGCGTCAAAGAGGAGCACGGCAAGGACCTCCCCGAGGGGACCATTGTGCTCTTCTTCCGATTCTTCTTCCCGGAGGAGGGTGTCAGGAGACGGTACGTTAGTGCCTGTCCCATCCGCGCCCGAGAAAATGGCTGATTGCCCTCTTTTCAGCTACGGCCTCCAGGAGAAGACGCTCGCCGATTTGCTGGAGACGCTCTTCAAGGTCTCGAATCGCGGTCGCTTCAGCCAGTGGAACCTCCCGTCGTACGGAGCGAAGGGCGCCGCAAGTGGCTGCCTCGGCGAGGAGGTCAGGCGGTGGAAGGAGAAGCACTGCAAGGGCAAGGGAAAAGAGGGCTTTTTGACGATCGGCCGGTACGTTTGATCGCTCTATCGCCGCATGACCAGACTGACAGTGACCCTACGCAGCGTTGACGCGCTACTCGACGAGCTGGCCTCGTCCTCGTCGTACTCTGCAGACGATGGTGCGTTGCTTCCCCTGTCTCAAATTCCTACCCACTCACCGTGCATCGCACAGTCCGTCAACTCTGTTTGTCGTCTTCTTACCGACCACGGTCCACAAGCGCCATCCTCCGCGACCTCTTCTTGTCGCTCTCGCCGTTCGGAACGGCCCTCATGATCCAGATTCTCCTCCGCGACATCTCGCCGCTGCTCTACCCGCCGCCAAGCTCGTCGGGCGATGTAGCCCTCGCGCGCTACACCTCGAACGCGTACGACCAGGTCGGCGTGCAGGATGCGATGCGGGCGTGGCATCCTGGGATGAGCCGGGTCTACCTTGCCGTTGCCGACCTGGATTGGGTGGCTTGGCAGGCGGAAGAAGGCATTCGTACGTTTCTCTCATGCCTCACATCAGTATAACATACTGATCCTCGTCTCGTGCTCAGGCTGGGAACGAGACCTGCCCTCGCCCGTTCCGCAGGTAGGTCTGCCAATCAAGGTAAGCAATTCCATGCGTGTTCTCCTTGATTCCACTCACCCATACTCGCTCGCCAGATCCCCAAGACTGAGAAGCCGGGTTCATGCAGTCGAGCGACAAAGCACTTGCGCGGGCCGGTTGCGGTCGAGACGAAGTACGATGGCGAACGGTGCGTCCTCTTCCCCCTTGTTCTGCCGCAGCGAGTCTGACAGCGACTCTACCGCAGGCTCCAGATTCACGTCGACCTTTCGCTCCCGCTACACGACCAGATCCGCATCTTTTCGAAAAGCGGTCGGAACAGCACACATACTCGCCGGCTACTTCTCCCGTACGTGACATGTATTTCCCATTTCTTAGTCGAGCTGATCCCTGCCACGTTCAGAACTATACGTGCGGCCCTCGACTTACCGCTCGACCCACTCGACGCGTCCCTCCACCCCCTTCTTCCTCGACGCCTTCTCTCTTCCGCTTCTGTCGATCGGCCCTCTTACCTTACGCCTACTCGACTTGTTCTCGAGGGCGAAATGGTCCCCTACGACGAGTCGCGGCGCTGCATCGACGAATTCTGGAAACTCGACTGCGCCAAGGTCGGAGTGGAAGAACCACCGTTCGCGACTTGCGGTGCTGGACCCGCAGGTTGGGGACGAGCGACGACACGACGGGACGAGGAGAGCGTCGAGACGGGCGGAACAGGCAAGACACCTAGCCCGCGGTACTCGTCCGGGTTGTCGCCTAGCGGAGGAGCGGGAGCGAAGGGGACGAGCCTTCACCTCATGGTCATCTGGTTCGACCTGCTCGTCATCGAAGAGGAGAGCTTGCTCAACGGTGCGTGGCTTTCTACCTGCTTTTCCTACCCAGAACTGATTGCCTTCCTCCGTTTAGAGCCTTACGAGCTTCGCCGGGCGCGGCTCGAATCGCTCGTCCGCCCGATCGAAGGCTTTGCGCGTTTCTCCCCGCGCTCTTCTGACTTCTCGGGCTAACGTCCTGCCTCGCAGAGCATGCTCGCCGACTCGGTCACCATCAATTTCGACTGCGCTCCGTCGGCCCTCGAGAACCTCCGGCTTCGCTTCGCACACATCATCGCCAAACGCTGTGGTACGCCTCTTCTCCTTCTCCGGTCTGTTCCTGCTCGGCTGGCTGACCTCGGTAGCGATCGCAGAGGGCCTGATGCTGAAGCCGCTCTCGTCTCACTACAACGACATGTCCCGCCATCAACGCTGGGTCAAGCTAAAGAAGGTGCATCAATCCTCCCGCTCGTCTTTAAATGAGGATCCTGACGCTTTTCGCTGCAGGACTTCGTCCCCGGCGCCGGCGATACCCTCGACTTCCACATCGTTGGTGCGAGCTGGCAGAAGCAGCGCGGACGAGAGCTTCTTGGTGCGTCTACTTCCTCTTCCTTTTTCGACTCTTGCTGAACATTCTCCTGCTTAGTCCCTCCCTCCGTCTGGACCACCTTCTTCGTCGGTCTCGCAGCCGACAATCTCGGCCCGTGGCAGAACGTCCGTCTTCTTCTCTTCTGCGAGTCGCTTCTAGCTGACTCGATCATCCCCCGCTCTCCCAGCGCAAGAACAAACAGCACTACCACATACTCTTCTCGGTCTCGTACGGCCTCTCCCGCGAGCAACTCGCGAAGCTGTGCCACGAGGTGCGGGAGGGCAAGCCGGAACGGTTCGACCTCGACCTCCTCAACAATACAGCCTTCCGAGAGGTCGAGCGCAGGAGGAGCAAGGGGTCGATGTCGGTGTACGAATCGGCGGTAAATTGCCTTTCTTGCAGACTCATCGGACTCGGCCGTCTGACCCTCTCTTCCATTTAATAGTGCACCTCCTTCACCTTCTCCCTCGCGCCGCATCTCCGGTCCGCCGCAGCAAGGCCGTCGGTCATGTTCCGCAAGCCACGAGTGGTCGAGCTGAACGGTGCAGGCTTTCAGCGAGCTTCTGGGTGTCCTGTCAGTTTCCCTTTCTACGACTCCCCTCCTCGTCTGCAGGCTGACTCCTCTTTCTCGTTCTCCGCAGTACTACGAGCTTCGCTTCCCCCGCATGACCAAGTCCTCCCGCCCGGACGGCTCGGGCGACCCGCTCTCGCTCGCCGTGCTGCAAGACGTTGCCACGAAGGCGATGTGCGCTGCCCCGTCCGATGCCGCTTCGGTCGTCGCGCAGATGTGGCGACAAGCTATCGAGGCGACCCGACCATCGGCCGAAACGGAGGAGGAGCGGTACCGGAGGGAGGTCAAGGAATGGGTACGACGACTCGAGGAGGCGGACCGCGCGCTGGACCGCTCGGCGGCGAACGTTCGACGACCTGTGCAGGTCGTGGATGCGGCGCCTCGCACTTACCCGCTCACCACCTTTTCGGCGGAAGCCACCACCTGCAACACCTTTTCACGTATCCCCCGCTCGGCCACGCCACCTCCGCCACCTCCTCCACCGAAACCGCTCGAAACGACTACTCTTTCGCCTCGACGCCCTCTTGCGCCGACGACCCCGACGAGTTCACCGCGCTCGCACTCGCAACCCTCTCCCCGTCTCGAGTTCTCGCCTTTCGCATGTTCCGAGGCTCCGACGCCGAGCCAGGCGTTCTCGAAACTGCCCGGTCGTCACCTCACTTCACCAGGCTTGACAGCCGCGTCCAGCCTGCCCGACCTCGATCTTCCTTCGAGCCGGTTGAGCTCTACCCTACCTCCCTCGAAACGCCGCCGCCTCTCTTCCCTTTCCCGTAGATCCTCCTCGTTTTCTTTCAGCTCCGCCCTATCGGCCTTCCTCCCCTCGACAGCCGCGTCCGACGCCTCTATTGCCCCTCCTTCACCCGCCTCAGACAACCTCTCTCCCTTCTCCACCTGCACCTGGTCCGTATATCCACCTCTTCCCGCCTCCTCCGACGTCCCGCACGCTCGTCACCATTCCCTCGACTCGTCCAACTTTCTCGCCTCGCCTCTCTCCGTCCTTTGGGCCGCGGGCTTCGCGCCGCCTTCGTACGCCGCCGCGCCGTGCCGCAGCCAGAAGCGGCAGGGCTACGTCTTCGTCGAGCGGGACCAGCAAGAGGCATGCATAGCGTGGCTGCGAAGGGAGATAGATGGAGGGAGGGGGAAGAACGTAGGTAGTGGAGCGGAGCTCGTTTGGGTCGTGAGGCGGGAGGCGTTGGAGGAGGTGGGCGAATTCAGTATGGGGAGGGAAGTCTTGACGGTATTGTCGTAGAGTTATTGCCCGCAGTAAGGACATTGTCGACTCGATGGGGCACTCGACGTCTTCCATCTTCCATGGCTTCTTCCCCACCCTTCCGAGGTAGACGAAGAACGCGCCTGTCTCGGCGAGAGGGAGATGCGCGCGTTCGACGAGAGGGAGATGTGCGCGTTCGACGAGTGGTTCATCGCGAGGCCGGGGCAGCAAGAGAGAGCCAAAGCAGCGAGAAGAGGAGGAAGAGGAGGACGCGAAGACGGAGGCGCCGACGACACCGCCTCGAGTCGCTTTTCCTTCAGCGACTGCGAGTGGCGAAAGCTCTGGAAGGGACGGAGGCGCACTCGCAGCGGGAAGAGCAGCTGACGGAGCTTTCATACTCCCGCGCGCCTTTTTTTTTCCTCTCGCGCCTTCCACTCGTGTAAGCCAGGTCCATTGCTCCCGTTCCCTCCGAGCTATGGGCGCCTCTTAGAACTCCTCGACCTGGAACGTCCACCTGCCCGTCTCGGCATCGAAGTCCAGGAATGCGGTGCCGTCGAGGTGCCTCAGCCGCTTGACGTGCTGCTGCACGCGCGGGTGCTCGCGGTCCTTGATTGGCTTGCGGGAGGCCTTGTCCAGCGGCCAGCAGCCCTCGAGGGTGATAGTGGCTGGGACGTTGAGGCCGCTGCCCGGAAACGGCTTCGTCTCCACCCACTCTTCGGGGTAGACGGTTCGTCCAGGGCGTGGACAGTGGTAGGCGAGCAGTAGTCACTGACCGACGTCTGCAGACGAAGAGGCGCAGGAGGTCTGCAGAGTGGGAAGAATGAGCAGGGTGCACGACGGAAAATGCACAGCAAGACGCACCGGGATGATGGGAAAGATCGCCTAGCTCGCTGTTCAGATAAGCAGAGTCACGTCTTCTAAAGCTTGACAGGCGTCCGCTTCGTGCGGGAGGTCTTGGTAACGGACGCTCGAAGACGTTGAGGCGAGCATCGGTCAGGCAAAGGTGCAGAGCCGCTACGACCGGCAGGCAGAAGCTCCTGACGGTGAAAGAGAGGTCTCCGTAGCTCGATTGGCGGCGGCCGAGCGGTGCTGGCTCGCGGTGGACAGCCTGGATGAGGAGCTCATGGGGAGGCGGCACAGCATGCTGAACGAAGTCTGCTGGACGACCGAGACGGCGAAGAGGATGACCTGGAGGGGTGTACGAAGCGTGGAGCGCTGTCGAGCGAGAGGAGCAGAGTGAAGTTGGGTGTCGAAGGGAGAGAGGGCGACGAGGACGAGGTTGGAAAGGACCACGGCTGGTTGACTGCTCCTGCTGGGTAGCCACTCGCTCACAGAGACTCGTCAGCGTCCAGTTGCACGCGCCCACCCGCTCCCTCTCTCCCTCTCTCACCTCGTTCGCCTTCTCCCCGCCGTCACCTTGCCCTCGTCGACCCTCTCCCGGTCAACTACCGCACAGGGCGCACCTTCAACACCTCTAGACTACTCCGACCACCCACCCAGACACCATGTTTGGCTCGAGCGGATCCACGTTTGGTGGGTTTGGCCAGCAGCAGCAGCAGCAACAGCAACAGCAGCAGCAGAACACCGGCGGGCTCTTTGGCGGCGCAACCAACACCGGGTTCGGCTCAAGTGCGCTCACTATCCCTGTCCTGCTTCCAACGAGGTCGAACGAGCGAGACTGACCGTTCCCACCTCGTCCTCCAACCTCGTCCCTTCTCACACCCTCGATCTCGCCTTCTCACCACGTTCCAGCCGGATTCGGTGCATCGAGCACTCCTGCATTCGGTGCAGCTGCGCAGCCCGCCCAGAACACCGGCTTCGGTCAGTTCAGACCTGCCGTCCTTCTCCCCGTTCAGTGACTTGTCCAGCGCTAGATGACTGGACGAAACGCGCACAAGAGCCCGCACTGACTTCCTCGCACCTCTCTACTTCCTCTCAATCACTCGTACCATGCGCCGCAACTTCCGTTCAGGCGGGTTCGGCGCGACTACCTCTTCCGCCCCAACCTTCGGGTCCACCGCGTCCACCACGCCCGCCTTTGGCGCCTCCAACACGACCGGCGGTGGCCTCTTCGGCTCGAGCCAGCCCGCTCAGCCTCAGAGCACCGGCTTCTCCTTCGGCGGCGGTACGTCTCGCTCCCTTCCTTCCCACCTTCCCGCCCTTTGACTGACTCTTCCTTCCACGACAGGCGGCACCTCCACCTTCGGCGCGTCCAACACGGCCTCGACGGGCACGACCGGCGGCCTCTTCGGCGCTGCCAAGCCCGCCACCACCGGCTTCGGCGGGTTCGGCCAGCCCGCCCAGCCTCAGCAGCCTGCCACGACTGGCGGTCTCTTCGGCGGCGCGGCAGCTACGCCAGCCTTTGGCGCTGCCGCCGCGCAGCCCGGCCAGGGCACAGGCACCGCCGTCGCGCCGTACCAGCCTACCACCGTGATGGAGCCGCCGGCTGAGGAGGGCAAGCCGCCCCCTGCGAACCAGACGGCGCACCAGTTCCAGTCCATCTCCTGCATGCCGCAGTACAAGAACTACTCGTTCGAGGTGCGCTCCTCTCCGCTTTCGCCCCTCTTCCAGCTCGTCCTGATCCACCTTGCCCTCCCTAGGAACTCCGCCTGCAAGACTACCAAGCCGGCCGCAAGACCGCCTCGGCGACGCCCGCGTTCGGGTCCGCCTTCGGCGCCTCCTCGACGCCCGCCTTTGGCGCCTCGAACACGAGCACCACCGGCGGCGGCCTCTTCGGCGCCTCGTCGACGCCAGCGTTTGGCGCCGCGAGCTCTTCTACTCCCGCGTTCGGCGCCGCGAGCAACACGACGGGCGGCGGCCTGTTCGGGTCCACGGGCACGACCTCGACCTTCGGCCAGCCGGCGACGTCCCAGCCCGCAGCAACCGGCGGCCTCTTCGGCGCGGCGTCGCAGCCTGCGCAGACCGGCGGCCTCTTCGGCTCTGCCGCTCCTGCCGCCAGTTCTCCCTTCGGCCAGCCCGCCACGGGCACGACCTCGACGCCGGCGTTCGGCGGGTTCGGCGCCGCAGCGGCGCCCAAGCCCGCCGGGACGGGCTTCTCCTTCGGCGGCGGGGCGGCGACCACGCCCGCTGCAGGGACCGGCGGCGGCTTGTTCGGCAGCCAGCCCGCCCAGCCGGCGGCCAGCAACCCGTTCGGGCAGCCGGCGCAGCCGGCGGCGACAGGAGGAGGGCTGTTCGGCAGCGCTCAGCCGGCAGCGGGTGCGGCGGGCGGGACGGGCACATTCTCCTTCGGTTCGTCGGTCTTCCCTCCCATCTCCTCCACTCCTCTTCACTCCGTTCCAGCCAACTGACTCACTCCCGCCCCGCAGGCCAACCCGCCGCCCCCAAGCCCTCCCTGTTCGGCTCCACCCCTGCGACATCCGCGCCTGCGTTCGGCGCTGGAGCCGCAGCGCAGACGGCGCCGAAGCCTGGGTTCAGCTTCGGCGCGACCCCGGCGGCGGGCGCGACGGGCACGACGGGCGGGTTGTTTGGCGCGCCAGCGGCGGGGAGTGCGGCACCTGGTAAGTTCTGCTCCCCTCTTCCCTCGTCTCCTCATCTCCTCATTCCCTCGCTCCCTCTTCTTCTTTGTTTTCCTTTTCCTTACCTCTCCCTCTCACTACAAACCGAACTGACCCCCTCTCTCTCGTAGCGTTCGGCGCGACTCCCGCTCCCGCTGCTGGAGGCGGTCTCTTCGGCGGCGGCACGAGCACGTTCGGCCAGCCTGCCCAGCCCGCCGCCGGGACCAGCACCTTCGGCGGAGGAGGCCTCTTTGGCGCTAAGCCCGCTGCCCCTGCTACCGGAGGAGGCTTGTTCGGCGCCAGTCAGCCGGCGCAAACCGGCGGTCTCTTCGGATCCACCACGGCCGCTCAGCCCGCCCAGACTGGCGGCCTCTTCGGCTCGACCACCAGTGCCGCGCCCGCCCTCGGCGGTTCCCTCTTCGGCAGCACCACTCAGCCTCAGCAACAGCAGCAGCAGCAGCCGACCGCGTACGCGTCGGCGGATGACGCGAACGCATACGGCTCGAACCCCCTCTTCGCCTCGGCCTGCGCTGCCGGCGCCTCTCCCGTCCGCCCCAGCGAGGAGAAGAAGAAGCCGCCCATCTTCACCGCCTTCCGCGGCACGCCCGTCAGCCGCTCGTCGACCAAGATCACCCGCCTGCGCGGGTTCGGCACGACCTCGACCGCCTCGCCGGCGGGCACGCCGCTCAGCCTCGGGTCGAGCTTGTCCGCTTCGGTCGCCTCCGCCGCCGGTGCGACGCCGGGCACGCCCGCGGGTAGGGGCTCGCCGCTCCGCCTCATGAACGGACTAGGCGACGAGGTCGCGCTCAGCCCGAACGCCTTCGTCAGCCGCCCGAGCGTCAAGAAGCTCGTGATCAACAAGACGGGGAGGACGTTCAGCGGCGCAGCGAGCCCGGAGAAGGAGGGAGCGGCGACCCCGGCCGGTCCCGGGCGGGCCAAGGTGCAGTTCAACCCGGAGGTCGAGGTCCCGTCTTCCCGGTCCTCGATCTTCGGTTCTCGCACGCCCGGCCCGGCGAACGGCGAGGGCGAGACGTCCTTCGCCGCCTCGGAGGGCGCGACCGAGGGCAACACGACCTTCAACTCGCCCTCGCTCGCCAAGACCGCCTCGTTCCGCCCGACCACCTCGACTCCCTCCGCCAGCGCCGCCGCCGCCGCCAAGCCGAAGCACGGCGAGTACTACACCGTCCCCTCGCTCGACACGCTGCAGAAGCTCCCCGCGGCCAAGCTCCGCGCCGTTCCCGACCTCGTCGTCGGCCGCGTCGGGTACGGCCAGGTCGCGTTCGCCGAACCGGTCGACCTTACGACGCTCGACTCGGTGCAGGACCTTCTGGGCAACATCGTCAGGCTCGAGGGTGCGTCTCTTCGTTTCCCTCCTTTCCTTTCCTTCTCTCTTTCTCCTCTTCTTCCTCCTTTCCTTCTCCTCTCTTCCTCCTCTCTTTCCCCTTTCCTCCTTTCCTTGCTCTCCCCCTCTCATTCTTTCCTCTGCATCACTGATACGCCCTCTCCTTCTCCAGACCGCAACGCGACCGTCTACCCCGAAGAGTGGGAGGAGACGAAGCCGCCTCCGGGCAGCGGCCTCAATGTCCCAGCCACTATCACCCTCGAGGGCTGCTGGCCGCTGGACAAGGCCTCCCGCAAGCCGATCAAGGACCGCGAGCACCCGCGCGTGCAGCAGCACGTCAAGCGGCTGAGGCACCTCGACGGCACCGCATTCCTGGACTTCGATGCCGAGACGGGCAGGTGGACGTTCCAGGTCGAGGAGTTCTGAGCGGCGCGAGGGAGGAGCGCAGGTTGGACGCAATGGACTTGGCTTACACAGATGTGAAGGGGAGAGTGCGCGAGAGAGGGAGGAAAAGGAGGAAATGAAAGCTCCAACGACTGCTTCTTCCCGCTGCGAGTGTGCCTCCGTCCCCGCCGACACCTCCACGACTTGACCTCGCTGAGAGAGTAGCGACTCGAAGCGTTGTCGCCGCCGCTGCCCGTCTTCGCCTCCTCTGAGTGGTCCTCCTCTTCCTCGCGGCCTTCGCTCTCACTCACTGCCCCGGCCTTGCAACCATTCGTCCGGTGCGTCAATCTTCCCCCTCATGCTCGGCACCACCCTCTCCACCCGCCCCATGTCGCTCGACGCCCACCTCGTCGACTCCTCCGCCTCGTCGTCTGCGAGGCAGAACGGTGCCGTCTGCGAGCGACCTGAGCACCACAACAACCTGCGGACGGATCACCTGCAGTCAAACTCGCCCCAGCCGCACCAACAAAGGCTGAGGGCCAACAACGCCCGCACGCACCTCCCGCTGCTCCCTCCGCCGGCTCTTGCAACGCGGCTCTTCTCCTTCTTCTACCCCTCGGACGTATCAGACAGTCTTCGCTTGCGCTGCTATGTCTGCCTTACGCCAACGCACGCACCGCGGCCTGAGGGGCCGCATGGCGCGCATCTGCTTTGCTCTCTCTGCCATCCCAGCAGCACCCGACCGGTTCTCTTCCCGTCGCCATGCTGCTCCTAAGCAACTGCAACTCCCTCGCCGAGATCCGCCGAAGCGGCTCTTGGGTCCGTACCCTTCTCTCCCACCTTCCTCCAACGGTGCAGCGCCAGCAACTGCGCCAATTCTCGACAACGACCGACCTGCACGCCGCCGACCCGGGAAAGCAACCTGTTGGGCTGTCGCGGCTCCACAAGCGGGCGTTGAAGCGGATCCTGAGCGAAGAGGCGGTCCGTCCCCTCCCTTCTCTTTCTCCCCAAACGTAGCTTACCAGAGGGTCATTCTGCCCTCCTGATTCCGCCTTACAGGAGCAGACCGGGTCATCTAGCACCACCACGCCCAACTCCCAGATCGCCTCGCTCCTGTCGTTCCGATTCGGGCAGTCCGCCTCGAAGCCGGGCTACGATGCGCCGAAGAAGCTGGAGGTCGAGGGCAAGCCGGCAGGCCTCATCGGTATCGGTGCCGCGGGTAAGGTGCGCCAGCGGTGGGCGAAGGAGAAGAGCTTGAAGACTGTCGGCTTGAAGTCTGCACCGGTGCGCTTCTTCCCGGTTCACTCTCCCCTCTGTGGCGAAGCGACACTTACCCGGATCTATCTCCTCAGAACCGTGACGTCATCCGAGTGGCCAACTCGACCAACACTCGCCCTTCCGTTCTCGACCGCGCTCACCGTCAGCAGTACCGCGACACCTTCTCCCGCCACGCTCGACAGCCCCCTCTTCCCGGCTCTGGCGCGATCTACACCCTCCCCTCTCTTCCGCCCCGACCGCCCAGGGCATCCACCGCGCCTCGCTCGATCAAAGAGCTCGAGAGCCGCACTGCCCAGCTCGCCCTGCTCCAGCCAGCTTCGGAGCGCGTCGAGCTCGAGCACGACGCCCTGCTCAGGCCCAAGAAGCACGTCGTCAGAAGCACTTCCGCCCCGTCGGTCGTGAAGGTCCAGCTCGCCTCGAAGAAGCCGTCCGTCGCTGTCTCCCGGCCCGCTCCTCGTGCCGCCGCCAAGGCGCCCCAGCTCGCCGTCGCTCCTGCTGGAGCGGGCCAGTCTACTAGTCCCCTGTTGTCGATCCCGCCCGTCCGCACTGTCAACATCGCCCCGAGCACCGTCGTCGGGCAGGGCCGCCTTTCGGTCCCGGTCAAGTCGTTCTTGCGGGACGAGGTGCACACGGCGAGCGACGAGAGCAAGGCGATCGAGCTGTTTGTGGACGAGCACGAGACGCAGGTCGAGGCGGCCGAGCAGCGCGAGGTACCGGTCGAGCCGGTACATGCCTTTTTCCTCTTGTTTCCTTTCCCGCTCACAACTAAGACTGACGACTCCCGTTCCTCTACAGTCTACAACTCTCTCTGTCCACACGGCCGTCTCTGCTCCTTCCTTCCGCCCTTCCTTGTCGCCGGTCAAGCCCACCCTCCCCAACGCCGCCCTCCTCGACTCGCTGCACAGCGTCTGCGCCTTCGACATCGAGCGGCCCGGCACACCTCATCACTTCTTCGGTGACTACCTCGCTCGACTCGCCTACCTCACGGCGCTGCGCGCCCACGAAGACCGGCTCGGCCACGTGCCGCTCGGCTTTTCGCCGGAGGCTCGCCGCATCGCGGCCCGTCCTATCCCCGAGGAGCGCCGAGATGCCCTCGAGAAACTTCGACGCCAAGAGGACCGCGCCCTCGCCGACATGAAGCGCCAGCGCACGACCGTCTTCCTCTGCGGCAAGGTCCGCGCCCTCAAGAACCTCATCCGCGACGTCGAGACCTGGACGGCGAACGTCAAGAGCGGCGTCGTTGCGCCGAGCGTACTCGAAGCCGAGCTCGCCCGCTTCCGAGCTCGCTGGCGCGAGCTGCAGCACACCGTCGAAGACGAGGAGAAGCTCATCAACCGCAACCCGGCGACGCTCAACGACCTCGTCTGGCTCTTCCACGGCGCGAACGGCACGGTCCCTTACCCCTGCGACTCGAAGTGCGACCACGTCGTCCCGATGACCGTCGAGGAATACCTCACCACGTACCGCGGGCGCGAAGCCGTGCGCGGAGGGGATGAGGTCGTCCGCCGGGCGATCAAGCGCGGCGTGAACAAGCTTGGTTACACGCTGTGTACGGGGAGCGCAGTGGCTAAAGTCACGGTGAAGGCGAGGTGGGCGTGAGGCGGTGGACGGCGGTTTTCTCTCTTTCCTCGAGGCTGGTCCTCCGAGGCGAACTCTCCCCTCTCTCCTGACGTATCCCATAGACACTCTATCCTTATCTCTGCACTCTGGCAACGAGACTGAGCTTCCAGCACCCGTTTTTCGCTTGCTTCGCTCGTGTGAGGAAGAAAAGGTCGAGGGGGAGCACAATCTCTTCTCGTTAGCTCGCCTCTGTATGCTCTCGCGGGTGAGCGTTGTAGTACTCCTGTCGAGCTACGTCTGGAAGGCAACGGCCGGGAAGGCGCAGTTGTCGAGCAAAGGAGCCCTCATCGTCATTCTCGCTCGACGTCGCCCTTGGACTTGCTTCTTCACCCTCTCTCCCTCTTGCCTGCGCGTGCACATCCACATCTAGCCCTACAGTGCGCTCTCCTTCCCCTCACACTGCCACTCACCCTCCCTGATCTGTTCTCTCCCACCGTCGTCACCGCCCGCAGCCTCATCAGTTCAGCCATGTCCTCGCCCGCTCCCCGCCTCCAGGGCACCCAAGAGGATCACACTCTCATCCGGACCACTACCAACACCGTCCACACCGCTCCCGCCGCCGCTGGCACTCCCGCCGCCCAGTCCGGAGCCCATGACGAACCGGCTCACCCCGTCGTATTCAAGGAGGACGCCGACCGCTACAAGCGCGCCGCCGAGCTCTCGGTGAGCGACAGGGAGCAGGTCGAGCGCGAGAAGGCCGGGACGGGGCTTGACAGGGTCACGACCGGGATTGGCGGGGTGCGCTCCGCTTCTTTCCTCACCGTCTCCCTCTACTCGCGAAGTGAAGCTGATTGCTAGATGTGACGACCGCATAGATGGTCCTCCACCCGATTACCGCTCTCGAGAAGGTCTCGCCGTCGCTCGCCCACAACGTCGAGAACGCCGCTTCGTCCGTCGCCCAGCGCATCCAGGACTTCACCGGCCAGGCCAAGGACACCGCCGCTTCTGCTTCCCCCTCGAGCGAGTCAAGCGGCAATGTCATCCGTCCGGGCGGCGAGGTGGTGCGTCTCTTCCGCCTTGCTTTCCGCTTTTCCTTGCTGACTTTTCCCTCCCTGCAGACCTCGGCCAAGGGCGAAGCCGCTCTCGAGCAGACTTCGGCTTCCGGCAGCAGCGCGACGCACACCCTCGCCGAGACGGCCTCGCAAGCTCTCGAGACCGCCAAGGCCTACCTCCCGTCCTCGCTTGGCGGCACCGCCGGCACCGTCACCGACCAGATCCCGGCGTTCACGGTCCTCTCGAGTTCGACGGAGGGCATCGAGCCTCCCGGGGCGAGGAAGCAGGTCCACGACCCGCGCGAGACCGGGTCCGAGTTCGTCCAGCCGAGTGGGACCGTCCCGCCTCGCGCTGGCATCACCCCGACCGTCGCCGACGCGCCGACCGAGGGCGTCGCGGGCTACGCGCACACTGCCATCGAGAAGGTTCGCGAGATTGGCAACAAGGCCGCCGAGTACCTTCCGTCGGGCGAGAAGCAGCAGCAGGTCCGTCTTTCCTGCCTTTCTCCCTCCTATCCATGCTGCTGCTTACCTCCCCTACTCTCTCACAGGCTGCCGATTCGACCGCGAGCGTCCTCGCCTCGACCGCTACTTCCGCCAAGGAGACCGCTGTTCACGCCGCCGAGGTCGTTCAGCCTCACCTCCCGGCTCAGCTCGGCGGAACCGGCACTTCGACCACCTCGGTGAGCCCTCTTGTTCCGCTGACTTCCCTCATTCCCATACCAATCCTGTGCACATTTGCGAGAAGGAGCCTGCTGTCCAGTCTAGCACCCTCAACGTCGCCCCCGTCGTCGTCGGCGCCTCGCCTGCGCCTTCGACCGCGGCCTCGACCCTCTCTTCCGCCAAGCAGACCGCCGCCGAGACGCTCTCTCAGGGCCAATCGGTGGCCAACAAGCAGTTCCGCGCTGCCACGGCGACCACGGCCAGCGCCGTCGAGTCTGCTCGCGCCGCGGCGCAGGAGCAACTCGACGCGGCGAGGGAGGCGCTCACTCAGGGTGCCGAGAAGACGAAGCAGGTTGTCGAGGAGAAGAAGCCGGACCTCGGGGCGTTGAGGGGCGACTCGGCCTACTCGGCGAGCGATGCTGGGACGGCGACCATCTTCAGGAGCTCGCAGGGAACTTCGTGCGTCCGCCTCCCTCTCCTACTTTCCCTTACTGCACCTACTTATCAGTGCTCCACCTCGCAGCCTTGAGCACACCGGCCGCGGCTTCGGCGACGAGCTCGAGAAGGAGCCCGAGGTCAAGGCGTACGAGCAACAGCGCGGCGACGTTCCGGTTGGCGAGTCGACGCACAAGGCTATTGCCGCACAGGCTCACCCTTCGACGGCGGGCAAGGACGAGGGGAAGGGCTTCGACCTGCGCCAGACTCGTGCGTCACTCCCCCTCCTTGATCTCCCCCCCTCTTCTCTTCTCTCCCGTTTCAGCTCTCGCTAATCTGGCTCTTCTGCAGACGACGAGGCCGCTTTTACCGAGCAGACGGCGACGCACAACCCGTACACCTCGCTCAGCCACGCCACCTCGCCCGACGCTGCCACCAACGCCGGCTCGACCACGGCCGCCTCTGGAGGGACCGCCAGCCCGGCCGGCTCGGACACCTTCTCCGGCACGCAGACGATGGGTGGGACGGCGAGGTTCATGCCGGGGCAGACGAGGGACGCGCAGGCTCTTGTGCGTGGTTTCTCCTCCATTTTCGCCTCCCCGTCCATTTTGACGCTCTTTACTTGCGAAAGGAGCCTTCCTGGACTCACGCCGACCGCTCGCACGCCCCCGCCGCTCACGAAGCGCACGGCTACGCCGCCGCCGCTGGCATGGGCGGTGCGGCTTCGGACCACCTCTCGGGCGGGACGGCGCAGACGGCGGGCCACACGGGAGGTACGAAATACTACCCGCACCAGCAGGGCGGCCAGCAGGGTCAGGTGCGTTGCGCTCGCCTCGCCTTGCTTGGGAATGGACAGGGAGGTTGACCTTCTCAATGTCCTCTTTCTCCTCTACTGCGATTACGCCACTTCCCAGACCTCGCTCTTGCACGTGCCTGACGTCGACTACGCCGGCAAGGGCTCCCCCTCGACCTACTCGGCCACGCACGCCTCGGCCCCCTCTGCCTCTGCTTCGGCCTCGCCCTCCGCCGCCGACGCTGGCCTCTCGGGCTCATTCCACCCGTCCGCCTCGTCCGCCACGCACCCGCAGGCGGACATGACGGGCAAGGGCGAGCCGAGGACGTACTCGGCTGCTCATGCCGGCGAGGTCGGCGCCGCGAGCGGGGCGGAGCAACACACGGAGAGCAGCAACAGCAGCGCCGGCGGCGGGCTCAAGGGCAGGATCATGGGCAAGCTGCCGCACCTTGGCAAACCGGTGCATAAGGAGCAGTAGGCGGGTTACTGCTGACGGTGCGCTTCGCCCTCGCCTCTCCTCTCCCCGGAGCTGGACTGACTTTGCTTCCCTCGCAGGTGTCGCTTGATTTCCCTCTCCTCGTTCACGCTTGATGTTGGTTGTACGCTTTCTCTGTAGCTACTCTTGCTCCCTATTCGTTCCCCTTGTACCTACTTCTCCTGCTTGACGATCCAAACACGCGACGAAACGAACCTCAGTGCCGCTTTTCCTCTCTCACTCTCGGTTGGCGGCAGACGAGAACCAGCTCGCCATTACAAGCCCTTCGAGGGCATGCGCAACCCATTCTCGACTCGTCCTCTCTACTGACTACCGCAACCACTTGCCGAGCTCCCCCTCCCCGAGAAAGCGCTTCAAGAGAGCCAGCTCCTCCCTGCCCCAAACGCGCTTGTTGTCCCGCTTGAAGACGGCGAGGACGGCGCCGCCCTTCTCCGTCTCGACCACTCCCTCGGCCGGCGAGGAGGACGAGGCGGAAAAGGCGGAGGAAGAGGGGATGGCGAGAAGGATGCCGCCGTCGTACCCGCCTGGCGGCGTCAGCGGGCGGCTCGGAGAGGCGCTAGAGCTCGTAGGAGAGATGGGAGCGGGGAGAGAGGCGGCGGCCTTCTCGTACACGACGCCGCCCTCCGCTGCCCTCAGCGCCGCGAGGTGCAGGGCCGTGTTGAACCCGAGACGCTGCGGGCTCTTCTTACCCTTCTTATCGTCCTCGCTCTCGGTGCGGGAGGACGACGCGCGGGAGAGGAGCGAGAGCGCCCACTCGGCCTCTCCTCCCTGCTCGTCCACCCCTGCCGGCGGGTCGAGCCTGAGGATGTAGACGAGCGGAACCTCGAGCGCTTCGGCAATCGTCCTCGTCGCAGAGTCGAGGGCGTGCTGCGCCGCCGGCGAGAGGGCGGGAAAAGGGGACGAAAGAGGGTCGTCGAAAGAGGGGGAGGTGGGGAGGGTCAAGAGGGCGGGCTTCTTGCGAGGTGCCGAGGAAGGGCGACGAGGAATGGACGAAGCGGACGGCGTCGTCGAAGCTCGGTGGAGGCTCCAGCGGGAGTTGAAGGTGGAAGGGGACGAGCGCAGCTCCGACGAGGCCGGAGGAGGAAAAGGAGGGAGGGCATTCTTCCATGCCGAGAAGGCGCGGTCGAGGTGCGCTTCTTTGGCGGCAAGGCGAGCGCGCGCCCTGGTCTCTATGCTGCTCGAGGCGGAGGCGGCGAGGGCGGTGCTGGCGAGGCAAGATGAGGAGGTGAGGTTCTTCTCATCGAAGTCTCCCTCCCTCTCTTAAGGGGAGTGGGAGAGGGAGTCCGAAGACGTACAGCTTGTTTCGCTCGTCGCTCGAGAACACCTGCCTCGGCGCCGAATCGGTGATGCACAGCGTCCCGATGGCCACCTTGGTCGCGTCCGGGTTGCGCAGGTCGACGGAAGCGAAGACCTGAGCGCCGGCATAGAAGCGGACGCTGTGCTTGACGACGAGG
The DNA here is from genome assembly GCA_029873605.1 of Rhodosporidiobolus sp. SP3-3/4. Taxonomy (NCBI): domain Eukaryota; kingdom Fungi; phylum Basidiomycota; class Microbotryomycetes; order Sporidiobolales; family Sporidiobolaceae; genus Rhodosporidiobolus; species Rhodosporidiobolus sp. SP3-3/4. The sequence continues at coordinate 80,923 of JAQJIZ010000054.1, forward strand.
TAGTTGTTCGCAAAACTGGGAAGTATAAGAAGGGAGAAGGATGGAAGGCGGTGGAGAAGGTCAGTCTCGGGAAGAAAACGAAGGAACGAGAAAAGCGGAAATGGTAGAGCACAGAGGCAACCGAACGCACCGCCAGTCCTTCAGGGCGTCTAGCACAACGAACGGCTTGTCTCCATTCAAGACAGTGTGGGTGCAGAAGCTCGCCTGCCTCGGGATCTCCTCCGGGTCCTGCTCGACTCCGCTGCTCGCGAGGAAGACCATCCTGTCGTCGTCGAGCACGGCAAGGATTGCGGACGACCTCCCGAAGGCTTCGAGTGAGGAGGCGACGATGTCCCTGCACACCGGGTGCTGGACGAGCGACTCGGAGGAAAGGACGGGAGGGAGAGTCGGGCGTGTGCGGGGAGGGCGGGAGTCGGGAGGCGTCGAGGGAGGCGTCGGGAGGTGAATCGCAGCAGTTGGGGCGGGATTGAGGGGACGCGGGATGGCAATGCTGGTAAGACGTTTCGAGCTCTTCCTCGGCCTCGGAGGAGGAGTCGAGGTGAGGTTGAGGTTGTGCGGCGGCGGCCTGCGCCTTGCCCCATAGTCGAGCTTGTTGAGAGTGCGCTGCTGGAGAGGAGCTTGAGGAGACGGACGAGGCGAGTATGGCGGGAAGAGGAAAGGGTCGGAGAGGGCGTGCTGACTGCCGAGAGGAAAACCGGCCTGGACGGGGTGGAACGGCGGTGGCGGGCAGTCCTCGAGGCCGTGCTTGCCCTGTTGGAGGTGGAAGTGAGCTCGGTAGAGCTGCAAGAGCGGTAATTGCGACTCACTACGGCGTACTCGTCTTCCCACTCCCGCCAGAGGTTTCGTCGCTGCCGCTCCGCAAGCTGGCTCCTTCCCTGTCGCTGCCGGACCACGGGCTGGTGTGGAGCGTGGTCAAGGTGCTGCCGCTGCTGGGCAGGCTGGGGCTGAGAAGGAGGAGTTGGTGCCGGGGAGGGAAGACAAGGGGAATGAGGAGGAGAAGGAGCGGCTGGCTCGGTCGAGGGTAGGCAGGTCAGCAGAGCGGCGAGCCAGGCCATGCTCTCGAGCCAAACGAGTGCAGAGAGAGAAGCGAGCGAACGAGTGAAGAGAAGGAGGAAAAGAAGCGAGACGTTGGCACCGGGCGAGACCGAGCTGCAGTGCGCCTCTGAGCCTCGTGTTTGTTTCAGGTAGAGAGAGCGGGAAGAGATCCACGACGGCGAGAAGAGCCTCACACCGGGGGAAGGAAAACGGTTCGCGGTCGAACTCCTTTTCTTTCGCCTCCTCTCCGACTCTCTGACCCGCTCGCCACTTCCACTCGCTCCCCCTCCTTCACAACTGCTTGGGCAGACTCGTACGCCCGCATGCCAGCCCAGTCGCCCAACCTGCTCCTTCTCATCCACCTCGCACCTTCCCCCCACCGCCGCTTCGCCCTCCTCGTTTCGCTCACTCCCTCACCTCCTCGCTCGCCTCCGAGTCCATCTCGGCCCTTTCGAAGCGGGAGCGACGTCGTGTCACCCTCAGCACCTTTCACGAGGCTCGTACGGAGCAGGGCGGAGCGCGAAAGGCTAGCGGCGGGAGCTGGTAGGCCGTCTCTCCCTCCTCGCACCTGGTCGGAGCAGCCTCATCGCCTTATGACTCTCGCAGAACTCGCCGCCGTGGTTGACGAATGCAGGAGACCCGGCGCGGCTTTTCTTCCTCCTCTTTGCAGCTGCGGTGGCCGTCATCGCTTCGCCCTTTTCCGCACAAGCCGCTCTCCAACCGCATCTCTCACAAGCGCGCTCCCTAGTCCCGCCGTTGTCAACCACGCACAGCCTTGACAGTCCGCACGACCTCGCTGCGAGACCCGGCGTGATTTCGATCGCAACCGGCTTTCGCTCATCGTCGCAGATCCCACTTTGACATGCTTCCTCACCGCCTCGGAGACCTGCCGATCCTCTCTCTCGCCGCCAGATCGCAAGCGATTTCTACCGGAATAAGCTCAGCACACAGCAGTGGCGAGGCAGATCCCCTGCGTGGGCTGACGTCGCGTTCGCCTCCGGTTCGAGGTGGACAACGTCGACATGCAGGGGTCGGGCAGGTCTTCGCAAGCGAAACTTGCGGTATCGCTTCGGCCTGGGGCTCGGGATGACGGCCTCGTGCAGGGCGCTGGCGTCAATCCTCGAGGCCGCCGGATGACGTCCCTGCAGCCTCGCTGGCTCAAGAGCTGCTCTCAGGCTCGTCCTGCTCTTTCGCTTCCTCTTCACTCTTCACCACACACACAAACCAATCGAACAACATGTCTGCCCTCCTCAACAAGGTGCGCCATTGCCGCCTTTGTCTCCCTCGCCGTCCTCATCTCTGACCTTTCCCCTTTCCTTCCGACGTCAGGTTAAGTCTCTCGGCCACAACGAGCACCACACCGCCGACAACACCCCTCCCGCCTCCTCCTCTGCTGGCGACCGCGTCGCCTCGGACGTCGGCACCACTCCCTCGTACTCTTCCGCCGGTGACCGCTCGACCACCACCCCCTCCTCGACCACCGCTACCACCGGCAAGACCGGCGCCGTCGGTGCCGCCGAGACTGAGGTCGCCCGCGGCGCCGAGCACATCCGCGAGCACGCCGAGCCGCCCGCGCACTCGCACAACCAGCCCAAGCGCGACGGCATCCTCGACGAGGCCGGCGCCAAGCAGGCCACCCACGACCACCAGCACCTCGCCCCGGTCACCCACGAGACCCGTCACCACCACGAGGTCGAGGAGGTTGAGCGCCAGCGCGAGATTGACCGCCACGTCCACCGTACGTCTTCTTTTCTTCCTACCCTCTTTCGCCTTCTCCGCTTTCAGAGCTGATGCTGTTTCTCCTTTCTTCGCTCAGACGTCCAGCACCACGTCCAGCCGGTGCTCGACACCCAGCACGCCGCCGAGGTCCACCAGAACAAGGTCGTCCCCGAGACCCACATCCGCGAGAACCACGTCGCGACCGACGAGGACAAGGCCAACTTTGCCGCGCTCAACACCGTCCGGGACGAGTTCAAGGATGCCGGCAAGGAGAAGGTCATCGTCGACAAGGGCGAGAAGGTCCACACCAACACCCACCACCACGGTGCGTTTTATTTCCTTCTTTCCTTCTTTCCTTCTTTCCTTTCCTTCCTCCTTCGCCTCCTCTTCCTCTTTGGCCCGAAGCTGACGAGCTCTCCTCGTACAGTCCACCACACCGTCCAGCCCGTCATCGAGCGCGACACCCACGAGCACGTCCGCGAGCACACGACCGTCCCCATTCACCAGACCGTCGAGGAGGCGCCGATTGTTCACCAGTCGACGATGCACGAGCCGCTCCGCATCGACGAGTTCACCCAGGGCGGCGGCGACCTCTCCTCCAAGCTCCGCCACGACGCCAAGCTCCTCGACGTCACCGGCAAGGAGTGCGAGCGCACCGTCGACGGCCCCGCCGAGACGCTCGCGTCTAACCTCGGCCTCTCGTCCGGCACCCCCGCCTCTGCCACCTCCACCACCGCTCCGACCTCGGCCTCGACCGGCTCGTCGGCGGCCGGCACCACTGGCGGCACCCTCTAATTCAACGTAGCCCGCTCAACCCTGTACAGATCTGAATTACAAGCAGTGCCCTCCTCTCTTAATTCGTTGGCCAGGAGCACGTCGAAAAGCCGAAGGAGAAGCCCCTGCTCGACTTGGGGGACGTGAGGCGAGAGCGAAGAGCTCAAGTTCAGCTCCTCGCTGCCCCCTCTCAATGGGCTCGTCCTGGTGTCTCCCGTTTCTCCGTGTCGCTCAATGTTGCAACAGAGACTGGTGGGGCGTCGTGTGCTGCAGAGCTGTCGTCGAGGCGAGGGAACTGCCAGGAGACGACGAGGTGGCGACTGGAACTCCTTTTCCAGTGGGCTACGCTGAGCGCCGAGGGAGAGGCGGAGGCAGAAGCGGCGAGGCAGGAGCGAGGCGGCAGAGGAATCGGAAAGAGGAAGCAGGAGGCGGTCGCCGACAAGCGCCGCTCTCGTCCGCTCGCCGTGCGAGAAAGGGTATCCTAGGGTTACAGAGCATGATAGCTACCTTTTTGCGTGTGCTTGAACAGGGGAGACCGCCGCCTCGACACTCCCTGGCTCGACCGCTCCGAGCCGCCTTCCTCTTCTTCCCGCCGGTAAGGGTGCGATGGTGCGTCTAGTGCGACACCTCGGCGATGGGGTCGGCGCGGAGGGCGGTGAGGTCGGTTTGGGAGTCGACGGTGGGGTCGACCTCGCCGATGAGGGTCTGCAGGAAAAGGAAAAAGCGTCGGTTTCGAGCACAAGAACCACAGCCCCTGGTTGCCGAGCTTCAAAATGAGCATCGGGGGAAGAGGAGAACAGCTTGAGACGCACAATGTTGTCGCCGCGGACGATGTAGACGCCGAGCGGGACCTCCTCGACGGGTTCGTCGGCGGAAAAGACGCGCTCGACGCTGCCGGACAAGATCACGTTCGTCGTCTGGTCGAAGCCCTTGAGCTCGCCCTGTGCTTACGAACAGACGAGTCCATCAGCCTTGTTCTTGGGGAGAGAATGAGGGGGAAGAGAGGAGAGGGAGGAAGACGCACGACGATGACCCGCCCGTCCTGAGTGATGACGAGGACTTGCTCTGGTGGACGAGAGAGAAGGAGCAAAAAAACACGGCGAGAGCAACAAGTCAGCCCATGGATGCCTCGGGTCGAGTTGACCGCCGCCTGCTTGCCGCGACTGAGTTCCGATGAGAGGGACGAAGGGCAAGCAGGGGGAGCGGATGGGTGAGCTGCTCCTGGTGGCATGTGCGAAAGAACGGCAACTCACTGTCGACGTAGGCCGTGAGGGCGCTCACTGGGAATGCAACAAGGCGAGTGAGTGGGAGGAGGAGATGAAGAGGAGTGAGGGAGAGGGGCGCACTGAGGAGGACGAGGCGGCCAACGAGACGACCGAGAGAGACCTGAAAGCGGGCAAAGCGGGTCTCTGGACGAGCTGGGAGGGCGGCGAAGTCGAGGTTGGTCGAGGAGGAGGTGCAAAGTAAGGCAGGGTAAGGCGAGGTAGGGCAGACTACGTTTGGGGTGGGACTATGAGGCAGAGTAGGCAAAGGTAATCGACCCTCTCGTTGTTATGCAATCGTAGTCTGAATACACCGGGGTAATCGACCCCAGGATCTCAGACGCGACTTGTGGCCATTCTTCGGCTCTCGCGCCTCTTCCTCTTCGCCCTTCTTCTCCCGCCACTTGCACTCCCTCCTCTTTCCCTTCCCCCTCTTTCACACCGTCCACCATGGCCTCTCAAGTCACCCCCGTCGTGCGCTTCCCCCTTCATCTCGCTCCCTCCCCTCTGCCGCACACGCCGCAACGCGTCCTCCGAACCTCGCCCACTGACCCTCCTACCGCTCTTCCTGCGCCCACAGCAAGTCAAGAAGATTGCCTGCATTGGTGCGGGCTACGTCGGCGGGCCGAGTACGTCCTCCTTACCTCTCTTTCGCCAGTTCTCAAGTCGAGGAACACCCTCTCGCCCTGCTCGATCGCGACGAGCTGCCACGCCGCGCAGTCGGCCTTCCGCGCGCGCACGAGCGGCGTCAGCGCGGGTACAGCAGCGCCCAGCATGCCCGCGCCGAGGAGCAGCGTTGTGCGCGCCAGACGAGCGGGAGGAGGTTCGAGCGGGGGGGGGGGACGAGAACAGAGGTTGGTGCGAGGGCGGGAGAGACCGGGTAGGTCAGCAGCGCGCGACGACGACGGTGGACGCCCCGGAAGAGCTCAGCTGCAGCGACTAGGGCGCCGAGGGAGGGGACGGCGCGCCGGAGAAGGTGCTTCCAGGGTGGTGCCCTTTCTTCCCGAGGGGGTTCCAACGCGCGAAGTCGCCTGTCGCCTCGCGGTCAGGCTCCCGAGCATCACCAGCAGCAAGGAGACGAACCCAACGGCGCGCACAGGCAGCGGAACTAATGTAGCCTCGTTTTCCTTTTCCTCCTTGGCAGCGTGCTCGATGATTGCGCACAAGTGCCCGCACATCCAGGTCACCATCGTCGACGTCAACAAGGACCGCATCGACGCCTGGAACTCGGAGAACCTCCCCATCTACGAGCCGGGTCTCGAGGAGATCGTCAAGGCCTGCCGCGGCAAGAACCTCTTCTTCGACACGGACATCGACAAGGCCATCATCGAGGCCGACCTCATCTTCGTCTCTGTCAACACCCCGACCAAGAAGAGCGGTGTCGGTGCTGGTTACGCCGCCGACCTTTTGTGCGTCCGCGTTCTCTTCCTTTTCCCGGGCGACCGTCTTACCTTTTCCCCCTTTCTTCCAGCTACGTCGAGCTCTGCACTCGCCGCATCGCCTCTGTTGCCACGTCGTCCAAGATTGTCGTCGAGAAGTCGACCGTCCCGTGCCGCACCGCCCAGTCGATGCGCACCATCCTCGAGGCCAACTCGCGCCCCGGCCTCCGCTTCGACATTCTCTCCAACCCCGAGTTCCTTGCCGAGGGCACCGCCATCAGCGACCTCGACAAGCCCGACCGCGTCCTCATTGGCTCGCTCTCGACTCCGGAGGGCCGCGCCGCTCAGCAGTCGCTTGCGGATGTCTACGCTAACTGGGTGCCGCGGGAGAAGGTCGTCACGACCGGTCTCTGGTCCTCGGAGCTCACCAAGCTCGTGCGCACCCTTCCCTTCAGAGCGAACACCGCGGTACGAGACTGACCCTTCTTGCCCCTTTGCAGGCCGCCAACGCCCTCCTCGCCCAGCGCATCTCGTCCATCAACGCCCTCTCCGCCATCTGCGAGGTCACCGGCGCCGACATCGACGAGGTCGCGTACGCGTGCGGCATCGACACGCGCATCGGCCCCAAGTTCCTCAAGTCGTCGGTCGGCTTCGGCGGCTCGTGCTTCCAGAAGGACATCCTCAACCTCGTCTACCTCTCCGAGTCGCTCCACTTGCCCGAGGTTGCCGAGTACTGGAAGCAGGTGCGTCTGTTCTTGCTGCTTTGAGCCGGGAGAGCGGTACTGACCTGCCTCTTCCTCCCAGGTCATCACGATGAACGAGTACCAGAAGGCGCGCTTCGCCAAGCGTGTCGTCAGCAACATGTTCAACACGATCACGAACAAGAAGCTCGCCGTCCTCGGCTTCGCCTTCAAGAAGGACACGGGCGACACGCGCGAGACGCCCTCGGCGACCGTGTGCCGCTTCTTCCGCCAGGAGAACGCGCAGGTGTCGATCTACGACCCCAAGGTGCCCGAGAAGCAGATCTTCCTCGACCTCACCGAGCCTGGCGTGCAGGACGACGCCGCGACGGTCCAGAAGCAGGTCACGGTGTGCAAGTCGGCGATGGAAGCGTGCACCGGCGCTGAGGGCATCTGCGTGCTCACCGAGGTGTGTCTCAATCGTTGCTCACGCTATTCCGAGCGGCACTGACAAGTTCGGTGCGCGCAACAGTGGGACGAGTTCAAAACGCTCGACTGGCAGGCGATCTACGACTCGATGGCCAAGCCCGCCATGGTCTTTGACGGCCGTGGCATCCTCGACACGGACAAGCTCCGCGCCATCGGCTTCCAGGTGCACTCGATCGGCAAGGGCGAGAACCTCTAAGGCGCCTTCGAACCTTCGCCCACGGACACTTCCACCTCCCTCTTCCCTTCGCTTCATCCTCCCTCCCTCGGCCATCGCACCTCGTTACTAGGCCTCCCACTCTTCCCCCTCGCAGTATACATCTCGCCGTCCTCTCCTTGGGTCCAAGGCTCCCAAGCCTCTCTAGACGTCGTCTTTTCGCAGCTTTCGGCTTTCCGCCCTCGCACCCGTCCCCCCCTTCTTGCCCCCGGTTTCTTTCGTTCGTTGCTCTCTCCCACTCGCATGTACCCCCTTCCCCTACTTCGCCTCGCTGGAACACGAGCGGAGTCAGTCAGTCCCAGCATCGGCGCGGGTGAAAAGCGAGTCGGGGAGGAAAAGCGGCGCTGGTTCTCTCGCTCGTCCCTTTCGCTTTCCTGCACCGCTGCGTCTCTGCCGCGCTGACTGACTGCTTGCCTGCCCATAAGGAAGCCGGCGCGGAAGCACCGTTCGCCTCTTTTCTTCCTCGCCAAGGAGAACCCACGAGGGCTGAAAGGGCTCTCTCGTCTTCCTGCTGCCGCTTGCGCTCGTCGAGTCAGGCTCGTCTTCTACTGCGCCTCACGCAGCTTTCGAGGCCTCAAGCCACCGCATTCAGCTCGAGCCGGTCTTCCCCTACGCTCGCCGCCTCGACCCCCTCTCGCTCCAACCGAGCGCCTTTGCTGGTACGTCTGCGTCTCGGTCTGCATTTCTGTGTTTACTGGTAGCGCGGTGCGCTTGCTCCGAAGGCGATTGAGGGCGTTGAGGCAGCGCGGAGCTGGTCCGGAGGCGGGAGGAGAGGGTCCGCCGCGAGGAGCGAGGGCAGCGGGAGGGGATCGCGGCGGTGCGCACGGGCAGAAGGCCCGCCCACAAGCATGAAGACCCGGAGAAGCAGGAGCAGGAGCGGCGAGAAGAGCGAAGGGCGTCCTCGCGGGACTACTCGGGAGGTTGGTGGGCGGCGATGCTGGTGGAGCTCCTCGTCCTCGAGCCGGCCGGGAGAAGCTGAGGTGGTCGTCGCCCATCGGAGGTTGCGACGGACGACCGGAGCGCGAAGCCCAGGAGGAAGCCCCACTTTTCTTCCTCCCGAGAACGGCGAGCGAGTCGCGCGATTTCGCCTGCTTGCTCGCGCTTTTGCATCGGCAGATTCGACGAAGGACTCGACTCGACAAGGTGGGAACCGACTCGGAACCGGGGAACCGTCATCAGCTCGCTGCATCCAGATGGACGCGTCCCTGAACTCTTCCTGACCCTCTTTTCCTCCATCTCCCTGCAGACCCGCCTTCCCAGCTCTCTCGCCCGCGTGTACACCGCTCGCCATGGCCGATCTACCCGGCTCAAATGCAGGCAGCGTGCCCACGGCCGCCGCCATCGCGTCCCAAGTCTCCGCCCCGACCGCAGCGGCTCCCCCGCCCGCGCAAACAACCTCAGGCGACCGCGAGGCCCACCTCGAAGCGTCCGGCTCGTCGCCTACCGACCCGCTCCACCTCACCCAGGATGGCCACCCGAGCACCACCAACAGCCAGCACGCCGCGACCGCGCCGGCACCTCCGACCCCCTCCCAGCCGGGCTCGTCGCAAGCCTCCGGCATCGCCGCCGACATCTCGCCTTCCCGCTCGCTCAGCGACGAAGCTGCCACGGCCCGCTCCGAGTCGGTCGACGAGAAGACGGCGGCGTCGTTCGCGGCGCAGAAGGAACGCGAGGCGGTCGAGCAGCCGATGGCCGTCAAGGCGGCTGCTGCCGCGTCCAAGGAGGGCGGCGGCGACGGCGAGAAGCAGCTGAGCAAGAAGGAGAAGAAGCGCCTCGAGAAGGAGAAGCAGGCGAAGCTCAAGGCCGAGTACAAGAAGTCGCCCCTCGAACTGGCGCTCGAGAACCCGGAGCTCGCGGGCCTCAAGCCTGAGCACAAGCAGGTCATCGCGGAGCAGATGTGCGTTGCGGCTTCCTCCTTCGTAGAGAAGCGGGGAGAAGAGACTGACCTCGTTTTTTCCTTCCCGCTTTCCCCTCCTTCCCGCTCTCAGTGCCGTTGTCCGCCGTCCTCCTGCCAGCTTCGGCGAGCTTTTCCGCTACCACACCAAGCTGGAGATCCTCGGCAACATCGTCGGTCTCTTCTGCGCCATCTGTGCCGGCGTCGCTCAGCGTACGGTGCCTCTCCCCCCTGCCCGCTTGAACGCTCAACTCATCCCTCATTCTCTCCATGCCCCATTCAGCCGCGATGACCATCCTCTTCGGTAACCTTACTACTGCCTTCACCGACTACTACGGCAGCGTCGTCTCGCCCGACACGACCCCGGAGCGCCTGCAGCAACTCCGCGACAACCTCTTCGACAACGTCAACAAGGATGTCCTCATCCTCGTCTACATCGGCATTGGCACGTTTGTGGCCACCTGGATCTACATGGTGCGTCTCCTTTACCTTTCCGCTCGACCTCGGCGTCAGCCTCGATCTCGACCTCGCTTTCGAGCGCGTCTTCCCCTGCCCTTGAACCGACTGACCTTCTTCCCTTCCTCCTCAGTTCACCTGGATCGCCTCGGGAGAGTCCGCTACCAGGCGCATCCGCGAGCGCTACCTCAAGGCCGTCCTCCGCCAGAACGTCGCCTTCTTCGACCGCATGGGCCCGGGAGAGATCACGACTCGCATCGAGACCGACACTCACCTCATCCAAGAGGCCATCAGTGACAAGATCGTGAGCGTTGCTCGTATTCGCGTTGCAGGCTGCCTGCCGCCTTCACGGCGGGCGAATCCGAGCTAACCTCGTCTTCTTCCTCCTTCACGCGCTTCTGCGCCTCTTCTCTTGCAGGCCATCTCTGCCATGTTCATCTCGATCTTCATCGCCGGTTTCGTTATCGCTGTGCGTTCAGCTTCTACTCAGGACGAACAAAACTGACTTTCCTCCAATGCAGATCATCCGCAACTGGCGCCTCGCCCTCGTCATCTCGACCATCATCCCCTGCATTGCCGTCGCCGGTGGCGTCATGAACGCCTACATGTCCAAGTACAAGCAGGCCCAGCTCGAGGCGACCGGCAAGGGCGCGACCCTCGCCGAGGAGGTCATCTCGAGCGTCCGTTCCGCCCACGCTTTCGGCACGCAGCACAGGCTCGCCGAGATGTACGACGTGCGCAACCAGGAGACGTGAGCCCGCTTTGTTTCCGCTATTTCCGTCGACTGCGCTGACCTTTCTTTTCCAGCCTCGCACTGGGCCTCAAGAGCGCCCACTTCAACGGCTACGGTCTCGGCGTCTTCTTCTTCATCATCTACTCGTCCTACGGTGCGTTGACATTCTCGGACTTCCCACCCTTGAAGTTGTCGGCTGACTTTGCTCTTTCCCCCCTCTCGCCCTCCCCTCTCCCGCTCTCCTGCCCTCCTCTTTCTCCTTTTCCCCCATTTCAGCACTGGCGTTCTACTACGGTACGTCAAAGCCCTCCCCTCCACCTCTCGCTCGCCCTTTTCGCCTTCCCCTGTTCCTGTTCCTCCCTACAGTCAGCTAATCCCCCCCTTCCACGCAGGCACCACCCTCATCCTCCAGGGCCGCGCGACTTCTGGCGAGATTGTCAACGTCTTCTTCTCCGTGTACGTACTCACGGCTACACCGCTTTCCCTCGTCCAAAAGTAGCTCACACCTCTCCTCGTTGCAGTCTCATTGGCGCGTTCTCGCTCGCCCAGCTTGCGCCGAACCTGCAGGCTATCGGCTTCGGCCGCGGTGCCGCTACCGAGATCTTCGCCACCATCGACCGCGTCCCGTCCATCGACTCGGCTGCCGAGACGGGCCTCAAGCCGGACCACGTCGAAGGCCTCATCGAGATGAAGGGCGTCCAGTTCATCTACCCGTCCCGCCCTTCCGTTCACGTTCTCCACGGCTTCGACGCCATCTTCCCGCCCGGCAAGATGACGGCGCTCGTCGGCGGATCTGGATCCGGCAAGTCGACCTGCGTTGGCTTGCTCGAGCGGTTCTAGTGCGTTTCTTATTTCCTTCCCCTCCCTTCTCCTCTTTCACTGGGCTGACCCGCATCTATCTTACAGCGATCCCGTTGAGGGCTCGATCAAGCTGGACGGCGTCGAGCTGAAGGAGCTCAACCTCAAGTGGCTTCGCAATCAGATCGGCCTCGTCTCGCAGGAGCCGACCCTCTTTGCAACGACCGTCGCCGGCAACATCGAGCACGGCCTCATCGGCTCTCGCTTCGAGCACGAGTCGGCGGAGCAGAGGCGCGAGCGCGTCGTCGAGGCGGCCAAGCTCGCCAACGCCGACGGCTTCATCTCGAGCCTCCCGCTCGGCTACGACACCCAGATCGGCGAGCGCGGTATGCTCCTCTCCGGCGGGCAGAAGCAGCGCATCGCGATCGCCCGCGCCATCGTCTCGGACCCGAAGATCCTCCTGCTCGACGAGGCGACGTCCGCCCTCGACACGGCTTCCGAGACCATCGTCCAGGACGCGCTCGACCGCGCCGCCGCCGGCCGCACGACCATCACGATTGCGCATCGCCTCTCGACGATCAAGGACGCCGACCAGATCATCGTTCTCACCGCCGGCCACATCCTCGAGTCGGCGATGAGCTCCGACGACGGCACCGCACACGACCTCCTTCTCCGCAACCCGGACGGCGCGTACAGCAAGCTCGTCAACGCCCAGAAGTTCCGCGAGCAGGCCACCGAAGATGCCGAGGAGGACAAGGGCTCAATCCTCGATTCGGAGGAGCAGCCCGCTCTTCCCGGCGAGCTCACCCGCGCCCAGATCGACGAGATGGCCCGGAACGAGAAGCCGCAGCTTGAGAATCTCGGACGCACCCAGACCGGCCGCTCGCAGGCCTCCGAGGTGATCGAGCGCCAGAAGCGCGACCTCGAAGAGGGCGGCGAGAACACGAAGAGGCCCGGCCTGGCTTACCTCTTCGGCAGGATGTACAAGCTCAACGCCGACCAGTGGAAGTGGTACATCCCCGCCTTCGCCGGCGCCGTCGGTTCCGGCTGTGTGGTGCGTTTTCGTCCTTTCCTCCCAAGCATTACCCCTTCGCTGACCCTTGAACCTCTCAGTACCCCGTCTTTGGCATCGTCTTCGGCGGCATGATCCAGATCTTCAGTACCGAGCTCACCGACGATAGCGCGCGCCACTACCTTCGCCACGAAGGCGACCGCTACGCCCTTTACTGCTTCATCGTGCGCTCCCTCTCTTCCTTCTCTCCAGCAGTCCATCCTCACGCTCTGCGCTCCGCAGATCGCCATCGTCTCGACCATGTTTGTCGTCTCGCAATCCGGCCTCTACGGGTCGACCGCCGAAGTCCTTTCCGCCAAGCTCCGCCTCGGGACCTTCAAGTCGATTCTCCGCCAGGATATCGCCTACTTCGACCGCGACGAGAACAGCACCGGCCATCTCGTTGCCAACATCAGCGACTGGCCGACGAAGGTGTTCGGTCTCTTCGGCCAGACGCAGGGTGTCATGTGCGCTTCTCGCTCTTCCTCCTCTCACTCTCGTCGCTGACATCTCCTCACCCTGTGCAGTATCCAGTCCCTGTTCACACTCGTTGCTGGCGCAATCATCGGCCTGTGCTACTCGTGGCGCGTGGCACTGGTGAGGCTGTTCTCTCTACCCTCTCAACTGCTGGAACTGATTTCCTCTTGCTTCCTAACAGGTCGGTATAGCATGCGTACCCTTGACTCTTTCAGCCGGAATCGTTCGTCTGCGAGTTGTCGTGCTCAAGGACCAGAAGAACAAGAAGAGTCACGAGAAGTCCTCCCAGATGGTGCGTTCTTCCCCTCTCACCCCTCGTGCCCTCTCTTGTTTTCATCCAACCTTCTCGACCTGTGGTCTCCCTCGTTCCTCGCTCTCCTCCCGCCTTTGCCGCGCCGCTAATACCCCTTCCTCGATTCAGGCTTGTGAGGCCGCTGCTTCCATCCGCACCGTTGCCAGTCTTACTCGCGAGGAGGACTGCTTCCAGATCTACTCGCAGCAGCTCGACGAGCCGATGCGCACCTCGAACCGCATCGCCATCTGGAGCAATGCGCTCTACTCCCTCACCCAGGCCCTCTCGTTCTTCGTCATCGGCCTCATCTTCTGGTACGGCTCGCACCAGATGGTCGAGCGCGGTCTCTCCGTCAAGGAGTTCTTCGTCGCCATGATCTCCATCGTCTTCGGGTCCATCCAGGCCGGTAACGTCTTCTCCTTCGTGCCCGACTCGTCCGCCGCGCTTGGTGCCGCCGCCGACATCGTCAAGCTCTACGACAACGTGCCCGAGATTGATGCCGAGAGCCTCGAGGGCGAGCCGTTCCCGCTCGAGCAGTCTCGCGGCCACATCCGCTTCGAGAACGTCCATTTCCGGTTCGTCTCCCCTTTCCTTCCTCCTGCTCTCCCCCCTCCTGCTCTACCTTCCTTTCCTTCTTTACTCGAGCTCACCAAGCGACCTGCAGGTACCCGACTCGCCAGCACGTGCGCGTCCTTCGCGGTCTCGACATCGAGGTCAAGCCGGGCCAGTTCTGCGCCTTTGTCGGCGCTTCGGGCTGCGGCAAGTCGACCACGATCAGCTTGATCGAGCGCTTTTAGTACGTCTCTGACCCTCCCTGCCAAGCTCATATACCGCTGACCGGGTCTTGCACGCAGCGACCCCCTCGTCGGCCGCATCATCGTCGACGGCAAGGACACCAGCACGCTCAACGTCCAGTCCTACCGCCGCTCCATGGCCCTCGTCTCGCAGGAGCCGACCCTCTACGCCGGCTCTGTCCGCTTCAACATCGCTCTCGGCGCGCTCGTCCCGCCCGAGCAGGTCACCCAGGCGCAGGTCGAGCAGGCTGCTCGCGACGCCAACATCCACGACTTCATCATGGGCCTGCCGGACGCCTACGACACCGAGGTCGGCGGCAAGGGTACTCAGCTTTCCGGCGGTCAGAAGCGTGCGTCTTCTTCCCCTTCTGCTCCATTGCTCCGACCTGACCTTTCTCTCCCGCAGAACGCGTCGCCATCGCCCGTGCCCTCATCCGCAATCCGCGCATCCTCCTCCTCGACGAGGCGACTTCAGCCCTCGACTCGGAGAGCGAGCGCGTCGTCCAACGCGCTCTCGACCAGGCCGCGAAGAACCGCACGACGATCGCCATTGCACACCGCCTCTCATCCATTCAAGGCGCCGACATCATTTACGGTGCGTCCGTTGCCCTACGGTTGGTTGCCTTGCCTGCCAAGCCCTCGACTGCCGCTCCATCGTCGACCTCTACCTCGAGCCAACGGCACCGGCTCGCCCCGCCATTCCTTCTCGGTAGCTGACGACTTCCGTCCGCCTTGCAGTCCTCAAGGATGGCCGCGTCGCCGAGCAGGGCAAGCACTTCGAGCTCCTCGCCCAGAAGGGGTGCGTTCTCCCTCTCCTCTCTCTTCCCGTCTCATGCACTGACCCGGTTCTCTCCACAGCATCTACTTCGAGCTCGTCGCGCAGCAGTCGCTCGAGAAGCACTAGACGAACGAAGGAAAGGAAGGGACTTGGGTGCATCTTTCTCGTTACATAGCTTTTACGGCCTTCATTCTGCTCTCCTTGTACACTTACTCTCTAGATGGATTACTCGTGCTCGCGGACTGGGTCTGCAATGGTCTTGGTCGTTCTTTCCCTCCGAGGGGGAGTGGAGGAAGGGGGATTCATGCTCCCACTCCTCTTTCTGCCGGGCTGACCAGCTTCGGAGGCTCGTAGGCTCTCTCTTGTACTGTGTAGCGCAGCATTGCCCGTCCGACATCTCGTGTGCTCGCTGGCAGCGAGCTCCTCGCTCTTCCTCCTCCTTTGCCTTCTGTACGCCCTCTACGCGCTCAGTTCGCTCCGGCTCTGCGTGTGCGAGTATTTATAGAGCATGGCCATCGCCTCGGCACCCGCTCATTGTGCCCATTGCGGCAAGACGGGTAAGCTGGTCTCCTCCACCTCTTCCCCGTCTTTGCGCTCTCGCTGATCTCGAAGGCTTCTGAGCAGTCAGCAGCTCCGGTCAAGCGCCGAACTGCACCCTCTGCCAGCACGCCGACCTCTCCGTGACCTTCTGCGATGCGTGAGGCCACGCCACTCGACCCTCCTCCCCACTTTCACAAGCTGATTCCCCCGCCAACTTCGCAGTGAATGCAGCAAGGCTGGTCTCGATCAACACCAGAAGGCGAAGGTCTGCGTTGGGCCTGCCGACCGCCAGATTGTGCCCGAAGATGATGCGTCGTGGTCGCACTTCTGCACATCGCCCGGCTGCAGCGTTGAAGTGCTCACGCCTCGTCTACGTACGCTCTTCTCTTTTCTCCTTCGAGCTAGACACTCGCTGATCATGTCTAACAGTCTTGCGCCCGGTAAAGTACGCCGATCGCGAGCGCATCTTCCAGATCAAGTCCGACCGCCTGGTCAACTGCACCCAGGTGCGCTCAAGAGGTCTCGTTCTCCACTCCTATGACTCACGATCGCCCTTCGTAGCTCTACGGCAACCCGCAAAACCCGCAGCTCGTCTACCAGGCCTTCACCCTCGGCTACCTCAACGACCTCCTCCCGAGCGCAACTCCGTCCGGCGCCTGGGGCCGGATGTTCCAGGGCGCACGCGCACGACAGCGTTACGTGTTTGCCCTCGAGCCGCGGGCAGTCAAGGGCGGCAAGCGGGCGGTCGAGCCGGTTGCGTTCGAAGGTGTCAAGCACGACCTCGACGCGAACGGCTACATCGGCAACCTGGCCGTCGAGCTCATCTCGCATGGCGGGTTCGACACCGTTGGCGAGCTGACTCCCCGCCCTGGTGTACCGTTCCGCTACAAGTCGGGGACTCCCGAGAAGGGGGTTCACGCGCTCCTGTGTACGTCTTTTTCCCTCGTATTCCTGCCGGTAGCGTTACTGACTTCCAGTGCCCCTCCTGTTGAAGTCTACGAGCTTCATCCGAAGTGCGTCTATCACCGGCCACGAGCATCCCTCTCTGCTCACAAACACTCACGTTCTCTTCTCTCTCCAGCTTCTGGCGGCAAGGTCTCATGACTGAGGCAATCAAGGGCCTCTTTCCTTTCATCTTCCAGACCCTCGGGCTGCACAAGGTCGTCGTTGACCCCATCGCGATCAACATCTCGTCCATCAAGCTCGCCGGATCCCTCGGCTTCAAGCAAGTTGGCGAGAAGCGCGGCAGCGAGAACGGCGCTCAGATCCTCTTCGAGCTGAGCCGGGCGGAGTGGGAGAAGGCGCGCAAGAAGAACCAGCGCAAGTACAAGAAGAAGAAGAAGCCGGCGAAGGCGGCGGGTGAGGGAGGCGATGCGACGGCGACGGCAAACGCAGAGGCCGAGAACGGCGGCGACGACGACCCGCCCGAGCTTGAGGCGGGCGAAGAGCAGGCGAAGGAGGTTAGCGACTTGCTGCCGCTGGTGCGCCCTCTCCGTTTTACTTCAGCTCTTTCTCTCGCTGACTCCTCCCTTCTCGCAGGTGTCAAGTTCCGTACACGCCCGCCACGCTTGGCTGCTCCGGCTGCGAATGGGCGTTCTGGTGCTCGCAGCCCTGCAAGACCGCCGACCTGACCTACCGCGGCGGGCACAGCAAGGACTGCCCCGGGAAGAAGAAGTAGACGAGGCGATGGAGGGAAGCAACATGATCGCGTCTCGTACGTCTGCCTTGCACCCGTGGGGGAGCGGGGGCGGCAAGAAGCATCGTGCAGAGCGATGAGAAGGAGAACAAGAGAACGAAAGACTGCTTTTACGCCAACTCTACGATACGAAAGACGCCTCCTTGCTCTCACTTCCTACCACTCTTCCCCCTCCTCGTCCGGCAGAACCGACGGGTGACCCTGCAGCACCTTCTCGATGTTGCGGTTCCGCAGCGGCGAGTCGGCGAAGAGGGCGCGGATGAGCTTGACGATCTCCTGCGGCGAGAAGTCGACGAGGTGGCCGTGGTTGAAGAGGAAGATGATGTCGGCCTGCGAGGAGAGCGGTATGAGACCGAGTACGAGGGAAAACAAAGGGGACGAACGTACCATCGACGCCTCGAGCAGCTCACTCAGGAAAACGAATTTGAACCAGACGGGAACTTCGCGACCGACCGAAGTCTGCAGAGGAGGGAGGGATCGTGAGCGGGAAGATGGAAGGCACAGGAGAAGGAGAATGAACGCACCTCGCTGCCCTCGAAGAGCGACTCGAGCTCGTGGAGCATCTTGCAGAGCGTGTTGAGCCGGATCGACTCCTCCTCGGAGATGTCGGTTTGGTCCTCGATCTCGTCGAGCACGCGGAGCAGAACCTCGTTGACGAGGCCGCCGAGGGTCGTGTAAAGCGCGGTCGGGGTCATGACGGGCTGAAGAAGAGTGAGAGCTGGTTAGAGAAGGACGAGAGGAACATGCCTCGAAAAGGCTCACCTTCCAGACGAGAGCGAGGCGTTGGAGCGTGTGCGTGACTTGCTGCAAGGCGCGCTCGCAAGCCGAGAAGCGGGCGTCGTCCGAGGTACGAAGGAAGCCGCTCGCCTCGTCGAGGCTCTCCATGAGCGCCGCTCGTTGAATGGCCTGCGAGGAGATGGGGGTAAGCTGGGTGGAAGGAGGGGGAGCAAAGAGAAAAGCGTACGATCTGCTTCTGCCGAGTGTCTTTGCCGAGCTGCCGCGTCGACTGGATCGCGAGCTCGACCTCCTTAGCCTGCTCGGTCGTTACCTGCAGCTGCTTACCCTCGTTCGCGGACCGCCAGATCCGGTCGACTTCACGACCGATCCAGTCGGCATCGTTGGCGAACTGCATACCGATGGCGGGAACACTCGCGAGAAGGTTCTGGTTGTGCACGGCGGCGGTGGCGCGGTAGAGCGAGAGGAGAGAGACGAAGGTTTGGAGGAGGGGAGCGGTCGCGGAAGCGAACTGAGGGTGCTCGAAGCTGGAGAGGCGATGTTCGTCAGTTCTGTCAAGCTCGAGGAGAGGCGGAAGAGAACAACGCACGATGGAGAAGCGACGTGCAGCGCTTCGAGCAAAACGTCCTCGGCGATCTTGACGATGTCCTTCGAGCGCGACGAGATCATCATCTTCTCCCGGCGAACGGGCGGCGGAGAAGGCGTCTTCGGCGGTTCAGGCGCGACTGGCTCAGCCGGGGCAGTCGGAGCTGCCGGAACCTCCTTGACGGCGACCGCGACCGGCGGTGCATCCTCGGCATCGTCGCCTCCCCAGCCCCACTCATCCGCCTCGGCGGTAGCAGGTGCTGCCGCAGCCGACTGAGGGGGAGCCGGAGGGTCGGCGACGGAGCGAGACTGGGCGGGAGGCTGATCCGGCTCGGCTGGAGGTGCGGGTGCGCGGGTAGACGCAGCCGGAGGGGTGACAGCCTGCGGCGGTTCTTGCACGGGAGGGACCGCAGCTGGAGAAGCGACCTCTGCGGGAGGTGCTTCCTCGCCGGTCCAACCCCAGCCATCGTCGCCAGTCTCCTCCGTCGGAGCGTCGAAGGGCTCGTAAGGGTCGTCCTCGGTGGTGGGTGGAGACCGGTCCTCCGGTACCGCCGTCAGCGAGACGTCGAAGGTGTGGTCCTGCGGCTGAGAGTCGTGGGCGGCGAGCCCAGGCTGCGCCTCGTTGACGGTTCGGCGCTCGTGCTCGTGCTGAACAACCGACTCCTCCGTCTCGATCGCCGGGTTCGCCTCCTCCTTTCGCTCCTGCTCGACCGCGAGGATCTGCGCATCGCCCGCCTCGCCTGCCGCTGCGAGGTCGTCGAAGCTGCCCCAAGCTTCGTCGGCGGCAGCTGGGACGGCCGAGGGCGGAGGCGAGAAGGTGTGCTGCTGCGGTTGTGGCTCGCCCGCGTCGGCGCCTTCCGGTGCCGCGACGAGGGGGCGGTCGTCGACATGCTGGACCGCACTCTCCGTCGGCAGGGCGGGCTCGTCGACGAGGAGGGCGGAAGCGCGTTCAGACTCGAGAAGCTCGGCGGCAGGTTGAGGCGCTGGGGTGGGTTCGACAGGGTCGAGGTCCCAGGGGTCGTCGGCGAACGCGTCGTCGTCGGCAGGAACAGCGGAGGGCGGAGGAGAGAACGTGTGCTCTTGCGGCTGAGCGAGTTGAGCGGGAAGGGGCGAAGGAGAGGCGGAGTGATCGAGGGCGGGAGAAGACGGCTCGACTGGCTGAACCTCGCGGTCCGTGACGTGCTGGACCGCCGAGGAATCGACTGGCGGGGCGATGGCCTGCTCAATAGGTGTCGCGAAGGTCTCGAGAAGCTCGGCGCCCTCCTGCTCCTCCTGCGGTTCGACGGCCGGCTCGTCGAGGTTCCAGTCCTCCTCGTCGGCATTGGAGGGGCGCTCGTCCTCGGCGGCGGGGAGAGTGTTGGACGGCGGCGAGAAGGTGTGCTGCTCAGGCTGGGTCATCTCGGCAGGAAGGGAAGGCTCGGTTTCGGCGGCCTCGGCCGCTGCGACGTCGCGTTCCGCCTCATGCTGAACAACCGATTCCTCCTCCGTCAGTTGCGGCGCCGGCTCGCTCTCAACCGGAGTCGAAGCCTCGGGCTCGGCGCTCACCGCCTCCGCGCCGATCTCGTCGTCGCCGAGGTCCCAGCCCGTCTCGTCGTCCTCAGGTGCGGGCTCCGCCGCAGGAACAGCGTCGTCCGGCAACGAAAAAGTCCGCTCCTGCGGGTGTGCGTCGTGGGCAGGGAGGAGGATGCGGTCATCCTCCTCGGTCGGCTGGATGAGCGGGCGGTGCGCGACGTGCTCGACGGCCGAGTCGTCCTGAAGAGCTGGGCGGTAGAGCTGGTGCTGGATGACCGACTCGTGCTGACCATCGTGCTCGGCGGGCTGCTCGGGAGGGGACGCGGTCAGAACCTCGGCGCCGGTCTGGCCCTTCTCGCCGTCGAAGCCCCATGCGTCCGAATGCTCGATCAGCTCGGGCGATGACATCGAGTCTTGACGTCCGGCAGGCAGGGGAGCTGGTTGCTCGGAGGACGCAGACGGCGGGTAGGTGCTGGCGAGCTCGTGGAGCTCCTCGCGAGCCTGAATCGGTACCGTCGCTTCCTCCTCGAGCAGGGCTTCGGCGTTGGCGAGCATCGAGGCACCCTCGGCGGAAGGTGCGGCATCCTCGTCCTCGAAATGCTGCTGAGGCGCGTGTTCAAGGTCGAGGTGCGCTGCGGGCTGCTCGCTCGGCTCCTCGAACGGCTCCCAGCCCTGCGGTTCTTGGGCGAGGAAGGGAGAGCGCGACGGAGCGAAGTCGTCGAGGCCTTCGTCACGGGAAGGGGCGAAGTCGGCGAAGCCGTCGTCGAGGGCGGCCGGCTCGGGGTTGATCAGGTTGGCCTCGACGGGAAGGTCGTCTTGCTGGATGGCCGCCTCCTTCGCTTCGGGCTCGAAGGACTCGACTGGTGCGAGGCCAGACGAGACGACGTCGCCCTCGTCCGCATCGAGGCCCCATCCATCGTCTTGCTGGGCAGCCGGCTCGAAGTCGGCAACGTCGTCGAGATGCTGCGAGGCGATGCCCTGGAGCGACTCCTCGACAGCAGGCGGCTCGATGCGCTCGGTCTCGGCGACGTCGTGGTGCGGAAGAGGGGCAGGAAGCTGAGGCGTAGGTGGCGACGGCTTCTCGACCTTCTCTTCAACCGGGAAGGGCTCGTCGAGTTGCTGATTCCGGAGGAAAATCAGCTTGAGCTCAGAAAGAAGCAAGGGTGGATATACCTCGGCCGGAGCGTTGAGCGCGGAAGCCTCGATCGGCGCGGAGGGCTGGTAGTC
This sequence comes from Rhodosporidiobolus sp. SP3-3/4, assembly GCA_029873605.1. Taxonomy (NCBI): domain Eukaryota; kingdom Fungi; phylum Basidiomycota; class Microbotryomycetes; order Sporidiobolales; family Sporidiobolaceae; genus Rhodosporidiobolus; species Rhodosporidiobolus sp. SP3-3/4. The sequence continues at coordinate 102,043 of JAQJIZ010000054.1, forward strand.
GGGCTGCTGTGCGCTGTCTAGCGACTTGCGAGGCTGCAGCTCGACCTCGAGCTCTTCCAGCTCGGAATCGTCGAGAGCAGGCACCGTCTCAGTCGTGCCAAGGGGGAAGGCGTCGAGATCGGGCTGTGTGAGACCGGGAGTTAGTCTCGAGAGCCTGGCATCGGCAAGAAAGCTCGCTAACCTGTAGCGTCCCCAGCTCAGCCTTGAGCTCAGGCTCCTTGCCGACCGGAGGGACGGGAACCTCGACCTCAAAGTCGTCCTCTCGCGACGGCTCGACCTGTTGGAGGACAGAGTGAGCTCGAAACAAAGCGAACATAGGGACGAGAGGCGCACCTGAGTTGGCCGTGGCTCCTCGGTCACGTCCTCGTCCTGCCCAGCCTCGTCTAGCCCCCAGCCATCATCCTCGACAGGCTGTTCCTCCTCAACCGGAAGCGGAGGAGTGGGCTCGCGAGGGGGAGGGGTCGGTTCCCGAAGTGGCGGGTTCGGCTCGCGAGGCGGCGGAGTAGGCTCGCGTGGTGGCGGCGTGAGTTGGTGAAGAGGAGGAGTCGGCTCGCGGGGCGGAGGAGTCGGCTCGCGGGGCGGAGGAGTCGGCTCGCGGAAAGGTGCCTCGGTAGGAACGGCAGGCTGGCGAAACGGGAGAAAGTAGTCAGTGAGAGCAGAACGCCTTAGGCAAGGCAGAAGCCGCACCTCTTCCTGCTCCTCTCCCTCTGGCGCCTTCTCCTCGCCAACGACCTCGTCCGCCACAGCGGGAGGCGGCGGGTCCTCCTTCACCTCCTCCGCCTCCTCGACGGCATGCTCATACTCGGCGAAGTCGCTCGGCTCCTCCGCGACGACCTGTATGTCCTCTGCCGCCAGCTCAGCCGGAGCGGGCGGGGCGAGGTCGTCCTCTTCCGCCTCCTCGGGCTCTTCGGCACCGAAGCCCCAATCGTCGACGGGATCTTCGAGCTCCGGTTCGAGATGAGGGGCGGCGGAAGAGATCGGGCGGGAGGGAGGCAGAGAAACGGCAGGAGGTGGAGGCGAGAACACCGGTGCCGGAGCGGGAGGCGCAGGGACGGGCACCTCCTTCGGCTGCGGCGAGGGAATCGAGAAGGGCTGCACCTCCTCCTCGACCGCCGGACTGGGCGCCTCGATCTCCTCGTCGCCAAAGCCCCACTCGTCGCCGCCCTCCTCAACCTCCTCATCGGCCGGGTCAAGCCCGACGGACGGGAGCGGCGGCGGCGCGAGACTCGGCGAGAAGGCATACGAGGGCGGACGGGAGCGGGAGAGGGAGGACGAGTTGGAGTGGACGGAAGAGATCGAGGCGGATGGAGCGTGAGAAGAGAAGGTTTGGCGGGTGGGCGATACGACCGGGACAGGCGGAGCGGTCGGCTTAGGCTTGATGGGCGAGGGAGTGAGGCTCGCCGAAGCGCGAGGAGGGGGAGGAGCGGCCTTGACGCGCTGGACCGGCTCGGGAGGGGGAGATGGCGCCGCTACGCCCTCGTCCTCGTCGCCGAAACCCCACGCGTCCTCATCTCCGCCACCAGCCGCATCTTCGCCGAAGCCCCAGTCGTCTGCGCTGCGGTTGCCGTCGTCGTCGTCCATCTCGCCGAGGTCGGCGCCGCCGCGAAGGCGAAGGACGGGACGCTGATCATCCTCGTCTTGCTCTTCCTCCTCCTCGTCGTCGGAGTACACCTCCTCCTCGTCCTCTTCCTCCTCATCGTCGTCATCCATCCATCCTCCGCCCCTCAACCTCATTGCCGGCTGCTCCGCCCCGTACGCGTACGGGTCGTACTGCTGCTGCTGCTGGCCGTACCCGGTCGTGAACCGGTCCTCGAGCTCCTCGAGGTCGTCCTGCATGCCCCATCCCGCGGCCTGGCCGTGCTGAGGCTGGTACGCCTGCTGCTGCTGGTGGTGGGCGGGGTGACCGTAGGGTGACTGCTGCTGCTGAGGAGGGACCGAGTAGCCGTACCCTGCGCCGCCGTTCGGAGCGTACGCACCCGGGTTGTACGCCTGTTGCTGCGACGCCGGCCGCTGCGGAGCGTATCCCGCTCCAGAAGCTGGGCGCGAGTTGCTCGCCGACGAGGAAGGGCGGTACCCGCCGCCGTTGCCGCCTGCTCCTCCCATCGAGAACGACGTCTGCGACGTCTCGGACGAGACGGAGCTCGAGCGCTGCAGCCTCGCGCCGGGCGGGTCGGGCGCGAAGTAGTTTGCCGGGCTGGCCGACTTGCTCCCGCTCCCGCCAAAGAGGTCGGCGAATAGCGGGTCGTTCGCGGGGAGGTAGGTCCCGCCGGGCGTCTGCTGCTGAGGCGGCGGCGCTGCGAGCGGGACGTACGGGTTCGAGTGGCTTGGCGGGGGCGATACGAAGCGCTGCTGGATGTGGTTCAGAACCGGGCCGTTGTTGCTCATGGCGGAAGAAGGGCGAGAGGGCGGGCGGTAGATCGGCGCGCGGATGGGCGAGACGACGTTGGGCTTGGAGGCGGAGCCCTTCCCGCGCTGCTGCTGCGATACGGGCGGAGGTGAGACGAGCGAGCGAGGCGGAGGTGCGGCGGGCGAGGTAGCCGGCGGCTGAGAGGCCTTCGGCGGTGGCGGGACGTAGCCGGAGCTGGCACGAGGCGGAGGAGGAACGGCGGCGCTCGAAGCGGGGGGAGGGGGAGGCGGGGAGACAACCGTCGGTACGGGCGGAGCCGAAGTGGAAATGGGAGGAGTCGAGTACTGCTGAGGCGAGTAGTCGTACCGAGCGGGGGGAGGCGAGACGACGTTCGGCTGCGACTACAAGAGGAAGAAAGGTCAATCGACACTTACGGCGCTGTGGGAAGGGCGGGGCTCACCTCGCTCGATTGCGGCGGCTGGTAAGGCGTTGGCTCATAGCTCGACGGCTGATACGCCTGGGTCTCCTGCTGCTGTTGAGGAGCGTACGGGTCGTATGCTGGCTGCGGCGGCTGAGCGTGGTGCTCTTCAAGCGGCGGCTCGTCGGCGTACGGGTCGTAGTCGTCGTGCTGCTGCTGCGCGGGCGCGGGCTGCTCGCCTAGGACATCGTAGCCCGTCGACGACGGTGGCTCGTACGGCGAGTGCTGCGGCTGGTACGTCTCGCTCTCGTACCCGTAGCTCGGCTGCTCGGGCTGCCACGACGACTGGTGCTCCTCGCGCTGAGCGGGCTCGGCGTGCTGCTGCTGCTGCTGGACGTGGTCGTAAGCGTGCTCGGCGAACCCGTCGTTGACGTAGGGGTCGTCCGCATACGGATCGTCGGCGTACGGGTCCTCGTGCTCCTGCGTCGGCTCGGCGACGTACGGGTCGTGCTGCTCTGGCTCGGTGGCGTACGGGTCGTGGTGGTGCTCCGGCTCAACGGCGTACGGGTCTTGCTGCTTAGGCCCCGTCTCCTCCTGACCTTGCTCATGGAAAGGCTGGTGCGCTCCATCGTGCAGCCCGTACTCCTCCGCCGAGACCGGCTCGTGCACAACCGGCTTCTCCTCGACGACCTCGTGCTGCTGCTCGACCTCGACCTCGACGGGCTCGACCTCGGGCTCGGGCTCGGGCTCGTAGTGCGGCTGGTGCGGCTCGTAGGCGGAAGAGGAGTAGTCGTACCCCCTGTTCGGGTCGTATGGCTCGGGCTCGTAAGGCGCAACGGGCCCTTCCTCCTCAGCCTCAGGCTCAGGCTCAGAGGCGTGCAGGTCGGGCTTGACCTCCTCCTCCTCCACCTGGCCGTACTCAGGCTGGACGTGCCGGGAGGGTGCGTACGGGTCGGAGGACGGAGGAGCATACGGCGTGAAGGGCTGAGCAGCAGTGGGAGAAGAGGAAGGGAAAGAGGGCGAGGCGGGGGCGGGAAGGGCGGGCTCGACGCTCTCCTCCTTGATGTGCCGTCCCGTCTCGGGCTCGGCCGCGGGAGGGAGGAATGGCTCAGGCGTCTCCTCCTTGATGCGCGGCGGCTCCTCCTCGACCTCCTCTTCCTTGACCTCGAGCTTCTCCTCCTCCTCCTCCTCCTCCTCCTTTTCAGCCTCCTGCTCAACCAGAACCGGCTTGCTCTCCTCCTTCTCCTCGTCCCTGTCCTCCCCCTTCTCCTGCAGCGCCCTCAGCGCCGCAGACGACCCATAGTCGTGCGGCAGCGAGCTGACCTCCTCGGCCGGGGCCGAGTCGGCCGTGGTCTCGATCTCGGACGCGCGCGATGCGGGCGGCTCGAGGGGCGAGTAGGCCGTCGTGGGCTTGTTCTCGGCCGGGGCGGCGAGGGAGGAGGACGAGGCGGCGGGAGAAGGGTCGGCGGGGGAGAGGGTCACGGACGGGGCGGTCTCGACGGGGAGAGAGGCGGTGTCGACGGCCGGAGGGGCGGGGGCAGAAGGGGCGGCGGTCGACGAAGCGGGATGGGGAGGCGCATCCCCGCCTTGGAAGAGCGGTGGCGGGCTCGGGCTCCTCGGCGGGAGGGGCTTCGCGATCCTCGCCGCGCCAAGCTTGCCGCGCTTCGCCCCTCCAGTCGCGACGGGCGGTGCGGGCTCCGCAGGCGGAGCCGCCGGGGGAGCAGGAGGAGGCGGCGTGCGAGGGCGACGAGGCTTCGGCGCCGTCGCCTCCTCAATGGTCATCTCGCGCTTAGCGCCCTTCGGCACTGTCTCGAGCGCGATGAGCTGGCTCGGGCGCCTCTCCCGCTCGCCGCCGGGGAAGCGCGGACTCTTGGGCACAAACACGCTCGACGGGTCGTCGTCCTCGTTCGCGAGCCCGAGCCCGAGCAGCAGGCCGAGCATCTCCTCCTCCTCCTTGACCTCGACCTCGACCGTCTCGCCCGCGCCCCAGTCCCAGCCCTTGACGGCGGTCCGGACCCGTGCGAGGGCCGAGTCGCCGACGGACTTGGCCCAGTGGTTCGGGACGCGCGCGGCCCAGGAGCGGATGACGCGCTGCTCCTCGACTTCGTGGCCCGAAGAGTGGCGAGGGAGGAAGGAAAAGTAGTGGTGCGCGGGGAGGAAGGAGGACTCGAAGGCCGAGGCGGTCTCGAGGAGGGAGAAGTACGATGGGAGGGCGGTGGTCGAGCCGGGGAGCGAAGGCTGGAGGTGCGACGAGATGAGGTGCGACTGGAGAGGTGGGGTGAGGTGCGCTGTGAGGGTGATGGCGTAGTCGGACGGCGCAGCGGTCGAGTCGTTCAGCGGGAAGAGGGACGAGTGCGCCGAGAAGAATGCGAGGAAGGTCGACAGCCCGGCGATCGCGTCCTCGACCTTGTCCGCCTCGCCCTCCTCCGCCACGCCCAGCTCGACAACGTGCACGCCCTCCTCCTCCTCCTGCTCGGGGTAGCGAAATGCCAACCTCGGCTTCGCAGCCCTGCGCGGCTCCTTCTCCTTCTCCGCCGAGCCATCAACCGCGACCCGCCCGTTCGCCTCGAGGAACGGCGCGACAAAGTGCCGCAGCAGGCTCTTGGCAAGGCGCTGGAGCACGCCGCTCGCCTTGCTGGACCGGCCGGTTACAACCGCGAAGAGCTCGAGCGCCTCGATGAGCTCGTCGACGGCGAGGAGCGGGCCGGTCGGGGCTGCGGCGGTGCATTCCCGGAGGGTGAGGCGGGCGGGCTTGCCAGCGGTGGCAGGAGCGATCTCGAAGCACGTCTCGAGAGCGGTTTGGAGAGCGGACTCGAGCCGGGTCTCCTCCTCGCCTGCCCAGCGGACGAGTGAGCGCCAGACATCCGTGTCCTCGATCCAGTCGTCCGCGCCCTCCTCGACCGCGCTCGTCACACTCCGCAGGGCAGAGACGGCCGAGGGGAGAGCGCCGGAGGTGGTTGCGGAGGCGAGGGCGGCGGTAGTGGTGTGGAAGGTGAGGAGGGCGGAGAGGAGGGCGACGGAAGTAGTCGAGAGGAGGTGGGCGGCGGACAGCTCCTGGTGCGACTCGAGTTGCGCGACGAGCGGAGGAAGGAACGAGTCCTGCAGAATGGGTCTAGGTCAGCCTGCGTTCATGAAAAAGGAGGGAGAAGCGAGGAAGACGCACCGGTCCATCGACCTGGGCCTCGAGGTCCTTCAGTTCTTGCTCTTCCTCCTCGAGCTGGTGAATGAGCTCGTCTCCCTGCTTGAGCTGGCCTTGAAAGTCGTCCCAGTTGGCCTTGAGGAGCGAGAGGGTCGAGTCCTGTTGGAGCGACCGCGGCGGCAACGTCACCCGAATGCGCCCAGAGTCAGCTCAGATGGTCTAGCGAGGGTAGGAAGAGAGTAAGCGTACGTTGACGGTGTCGACCTCGTCCTGCAGGCGCTGGTAGAGGGCGTGAGCGGGTCCTTGACCGTTGGCGGGGAGGGCGACTTGGGTCGAGAGCGCTCCTGCGCCAATGTCGCTGAGGAAGCTGTCGAGCGGAGGCATGGCGAGGGTGCGCAGGTGCTTGACAGCCCTGCGAGTGCTCGTGTGCTGTGCTTGAATCGAGTCGAGAGCGAGGTGGTCGGCTGTGGTGAGGTGGAAGTGGGAGACGGCGAGCGAGTGCTGGCAGCGAGCACTGCGGGTACTGCCTGGTGGGGACGTCGGACGTGCTCCTGTGAGCTGCTGCGCGCCCTCGTGAGCTGCTCAAGCGCGCACGAGCGAGTGGTAGCAAGTCGACCTCGTCGGCGTTGCTCGTCGCTCCGCAGGTTGGCCTCCGACCACCGCCTCAGCTCTCGCTTCTTGTGCTCGCAGAGTGCAGCAGCCGCTACTCGGGCTCCGCTCACGAGCTCAGGCCGTCTTATGCCGGATCGCCGCTGCTTCGCTCTCTTTTTCCTGCTCTTCACCCCTGCGTCGACCTCGACAACCTGCATTCGGCGCGTTCCGTACGACAAGCGAGAGAGACAACAGGGACGGAGGGGCGGGACTGACAATGCTAACGCGGGATGATGGGGTACCGAAAGACGACGGACGAGAGCGGAGGGAGTGAAGGAAAGGGAAGGAAAAGCAACGCCCAAACGGGCTTTTGGTGGTGTAGGGTGGGAGAGAGCTGAGGAGGAAGGTGGCGACAAGCGAAGCGGAAGGAAAGTCGTCGGCGGCTACTGCATCTCTTCGTCCTCGTCCCCGACAACGACCGCGACGCCGTTGGCGGTCCCGTTCGCCTGGGCGGGCGTCGCCGTCCTCGAGCGGCTCGACGCATCGTCGACGGACGAGCTCGAGTCAAACTCGCGGAAGTACTTCTTGACCTCGTCCTGCTCGAGCGAGGGCAGTGAGCGGGGGGAAGGGCGAAAGAGGGGGGCAAAGGGAGGAAGCGCACCACCGCAGTCGACTCGGCTTTGAGGAGCTGGTCCGAGCGGTTGTCGCGGCACAAGTTGCACTACGAGCGTGGAGAGGAGTCAGTCTGGCTCGAGGAAGGGTTGGAAGGGAAAGAAGGGGAACAGGAAAGCTCACCTTCATGTACAGCCTGAACGCGGGCGTCAACCCAGCGAGCACGACCGCCCTCTCCTCCCACTCGAGCGCCGCGCCCGCCCCTCCGCCGCCCACGCCCTCCGTCATGCTCGCGTCCGCGAGCCCGGGCTGCTCAAGCAAGCGCGCGACGACGTCCTCCTGGTCGAGCGCGGGCGGGAGCGGGTGGTACCGCCCGCCGACGAACTCGATGTCGCAGTGGTGCTGCGACGTCGGCGGCGTGACGACGTGCCAGTGCAGGCCGTGCGGCGGGGCGGGGAGGAGGTGCGCGACGGACGCGGCCGAGGCGGGGTAGGCACCTTGCTCCTCCTCCTCCTCCTGCTTCGTCATCTCGCCGTTCGCCGTCGCCGTCCCGTTCGCGCCCGTCGCCGCCTTCTCCTCCGGCCCGTCCCTCAGCTCGATGATCTCGCCCGCGATCTTGGCCCTGCCGGTCTCGACGTCCTTGTACAGCGCCTGCACCTTCATGAACTGGCACCTCGCCCTGAGGAGCGGCGCGGGGCCGTCCGGATTCGGCAACGAGAGGAGGCGGATGAGGTCGCCGTTCCAGATGCGCTCGGCACCCCAGTCGACCGACTGGTAGAACCAGCACATGCGCTGCTTCTTGATCTGGCGGAGGGATTGGGGGTCGTACTTCTGGTCGAGAGAGGGGTCGGAGAGGTCGAGGAAGTCGGAGTCGAACCTGTAGCGGTCGCTGCAATGGAGAAAAGGCTCAGTCTCGCTATTTGTGAGGGAAAGACAGAGGAAAGACGCACTTGAAGCAGAACGAGCCGACGACGTGCGCCGCAATCTGCATCGCGAGCGCGAGCGCCGTCACCGCGTCCTCGACGCACTTGATGTCCTTGACGACCGAGCAGTCGCGCTTCGTCTTCTCCTTGTCCGCGTCCCAGACCAAGTCGCGCGCCCTCGAGTTCCTCATCCGGTCCTGGTCCCACAGCGTCGTCGGCGGCGGGTGCGCGAGCCACGCGCGGACCTGGTGCGGGCGGAGGTGCTCGAGCTCGTCCGAGACGGCGAGGAGCTTGACGTCGTACGCCCAGCTCTGCGTGACGCCGAGCAGGTCCGCCGGCGTCGGCTCGCCGATCTTGAGCGGCTTGAGCACGCTCGCCTCGGGGACGGGCGTGCGGCGGGTGAGCATCCCGGGCCAGTGCGTGATGCGCTCGTGCGCCCTGGCCGGGTCGGACGAGACGAGCGGCTCGGGCAGTTCGGCCCAGACGAGGTCGTCCTGGCGGTGCGAGTACAGGTCCGCCAGGTCCTCATCGCGCTGGCGGTTCGTGTACGCGCCGTCGTAGAGCGGCGCGCCCTCGAGGTCCTCGGCCGTGATCGGCTCGGTGGTCGCGCGCGATGACGTGCCCTTCTGCTTCTTCGAGACCTTGTCGGCGACGGCGGACGCGCGGCGCTTCTTCTCCTTCTTGCGCGCCTCCTCCGAGCCGAGGAGCTTCTCGCCGCCCTCGTCGTCCCAGCTCGCCGCGCGCGCGGCCTTGTGCGGCTTCGCGCTCGTACTGGTCGACGCTCGGGGCTGGCGCGGGACGGAAGGAGGGCCGGGCGAGCCGGGCTCGCTCGAACCGCGGATCTCGAGCCCGACTTGGCGGTTGACGTCTTGCTGCGAGGTGCCCTTGTGGTACTTGCAAGCGCAGGCGAGAGTGTCGTTCGGGCCGTGCATGAGAAGCCAGTAGAGGTGCGGGAAGAACTCGTTTACCGAGCGGAAGTGCCGGGCCGTGGGCGAGCCTGTGGGTGCGAAAGCGTTAAGAAGCACAGGAGGAGACTACGCAAAGAATGGAGATGTACCGATGAGGTAGACGTCCGTGCGAGGCTCGTTCTTCTCGGTCACAGTATGGCGCACGGTGAAAAGGTAATCGGCGGGAAAGGCTTCGAGCTTCCAGAACTCGGACTTGCCGCCTGGAAGAGGAATGAAAGGTCAGGAAATATGAAAGAGCAGGATCACGGGAAAGGAGGGGACGTACCAGCCGTCTGGTTGCGCAGATCGAGCTTGTCGGCGAGCTCCTTGCCGAGCGAGTAGAGCCAGTTGTTGTGGCGCTGCCCCGACGCGTTCTGGACCTCGTAGTAGTTGGTCTTGCCCTTGGAATCCTTGTGCTTGGGGTTGCGCTCCTCCTCGGACGGCCACCTCGAGCGGCTCGCATCCGTGACGCCGTTGCTAACCTTGATAATGTGCGGGTCGGCCTTGGTGCCGCTGTTGCGCTCGACGGTGTAGTGCGGGAGCGGGAGCGGGGTGTACCTGCGCGAGGACGCAGTGGAGGAAGGCGCGGCGGGGGTGGAGGACTGGCGGCGCTGCTTCTTGACCGGAGAAGGCTTGCTCTGCTGCGAGGCGACGATCTGGGCCGCGTTGCTGCCTCCAGCCTTGACGCGGCTGGCCTGCGAAGCTGGTCCTGGGCCTTGCTGGGCGTTGGTCGAGGAGGAAGCGGGGGTGGTCGAGGTGGACTGGACGGGCTGCGGGTCGTCCGCGAGCTCGTCCAGCTCATCGTCGTCGTCTACGTTGGCGGGACGTGGACTGGCGTTGGCGGGCGAGGCGTTGCTCAGAGTTGAAGCTGGCTGGGAGTGGAGGAAGAGAGGGTTGATGGTAGCACCAGCAGCACCAGCGGACGACTCGGCGCTGGCCTCGGTGGATGCAGCGGTGCCGGTCGAGTCGGCCATGGCGGGTGCAAGCAGCTCGAGCGGGTGTGGAAGAGGATAAAGAGGGAGGAGATGAGGGACTACACTTGCTCGGAATAATCCAAACCAACCCTGGCCAATACAAACCCACACTCTCTCTTCTCCCACATTTTCCCACTGCTCAGACTGCTCGTGTGCCATGTCGGACGACGCAGCTGTACTCGCAGAGATTGCCCGTCTCACCAGTGCGCTCTCCCGCTCTCTTCTTGCTCCTCTCGCACTCGCCAACTTCATCTCCTCGTCCTCCTCAGGCGCAATCCAGCAGCACAACCACGCTGGCAGCCGGCCGAACCCGCCCCACTACTCCTACCGCGGACGAGGACGCGGTCGCGGCGGCGCAGCACGTGGCGGCTCTCGCTCGTTCACCCCAGCCACTGCTCACCGCAACTCGACCTGGGTTGCTCCCGGTCTTCAGCAGCCGCCTCTCCGCTCCAGCACCGTCACCCCTGCCGCACCAGTCTCGACCGTCGCGACCTCGAGCCGTCCGACCACTCCCGCTCTCCCGCCCGTTCATCGCCCCTCCGGAGGGTACCGCAACCAGTCCCTCGTCCTCAACGGGCCGGGCGCCGCCTCCAACCCTTCCAGCGGCACCACCTCGCCCGTGAGGAGCGCGTTCGATGGCTTGGGCGTCGGAGAAGGAAAGGGCAAGAAGGCCGTCCCGTCTGCGCCACCCACGCCCATCAAGCGCGAGGTCGTCATCGACGGCGTCGTCTTTGTCGCCGATGCGAGGGGGAACAAGCTCGTTCGCAAGCCTGGTGCGCTCTAAAGCTTTCTCTCTCTCACGAACTCAACTCACCCTCTTTCCCGCAGACGCCGACCCCTCTTCCGTCCCGACCGCCGCCCCTCTCTCGCCCTCCCTTTCCACCCCGAAGCGCACCTCGCACCTCGGCACGACCTACATCCGCACCAAGTCGGGCAACCTCGTCTCCCTTGCCTTTGCGCGGCGGAGAAAGGAGCTCGCCGACGCGAGGAAGGAGAAGGAGGACGAGATGAGGGCCAAGGGGGAGAGGCTGGACAAGCTCGTCGGGGTGATCAAGGGCGTACAAGGGGCGAGGAATTCGGCGGCAGGAGGGAGGGGAAGGGGCAGAGGACGAGGGCGTGGACGAGGGTGCGTTCTGACGAGTTCAGGGTGCTCCCGAAGAGGACGACTAGCTAAGCTTTTGACTGGTGGTGCTCGTTCTGTCTCGACTCGTGTCACGCGCAGTGGATACACCAGCACCCGGCCCGTCAAGCCGCCCAAGCCGAAATCGGACAAGCCCTGCCGGTTCTTCCAGCGGACCGGTAAACCTCGCCTTTCTTTTCCGCATTTCTCGTGTCCCCGTCGACCGGTCCTCGGCACCGACTCTTCGAACCTGCTCGCGAGACTCATTCGCCGCCAATTTGGCTCTTTCTCCCGTTTTTACTGACCTTCCCTCCCTTTTCTCCTGGACGCCTCGCCTTCTTCGCCATGTCTCTCTCGCCACAGGTCAATGCACCCGCGCCCACACCTGCCCCTACGTCCACGACTCGACGCACATCGCCATCTGCCCGCTCTTCCTCCGCGCGGCGTGCCCGCACAAAGCCTCGACCTGCCCGCTCTCGCACGCGCCGAACGCGCACCGCTCGCCGCACTGCGCGCACTTTCCCTCGTGCACGCGCGCCGCGTGCCCGTACGCGCACGTCGTCGTCGCCAAGGACGCGCGCGTCTGCCGCGACTTTGTCGAGTATGGGTGGTGCCCCCGCGGCGAGGCGTGCGAGCAGAGGCATGTGCGGGAGTGCTGGAGGTTTGCCGAGACGGGCAAATGCGAGGTCAAGGGGTGCAGGGAGCCGCACGTGCTCCGGAGGAAGCACGACGAGGAGGAAGAGGACGAGGACGAGGAGGAGGAGGAGGACGAGGGCAGCGAGAACGAGGAGATGGACGAGGACGCGGTTGGCGAAGCGGCGGTCCTTGGTGCGGGCGAGGCGGAGGAGGGAGCGGGAGCGAAGCGCAAGCGGCGGGCTTCGACCGACTCGAGCGGTCCCGTGGGCATCTCGGGCGCGGCCGGGCGGCGGTTGGCGAAGAAGCTCAGGGCTTCGAAGCGTCCCGCCGAGTTCAGCCAGCAGGACGACTTTGTCGAGCTGTTGGTGCCGCTTTCGGATGAGGAGGACGAGGAGGAAGAGGACGAGGAGGACGAGGAGGGGATGTCGGTCGACAGTGACGACCTCGATGAGGACGGGTCTGAGGTTGAGGATGCCGAGGACGAGGAGGAAGGCGACGAACCCGCCGCCCCAACTTCTGACCCTCCTCAGCAGGACAAGAAGGACCCGCCCGCCGCCTCTTCTTCCGCCTTCGTCGCCTTTCCCACCGATGGAGACGAGGAGCTCGATTATGGCGTATCCGATGCCGAGGAGGAGGACGAGGACGACGCGGTCGAGACGCTCCTGCGCCGCTGAGTTCCGCCCTTCTTCCTCTCGCCCTTCTTCCACCTTTTCTTCCCGTTCCACCCCGACTGCCCGACCTAAGGGCGCGGAGGCTTGCACGAACCTGTTGTTGTTACCTTATCCGCTGCGGTGCAATGCGAGACGTCGGAGTCGTATTCGAGGTCGACGAGGAGAGGAAGAGGGAGGAAGAGGGAAGAAAAAAAACGAGGCAAGCCTTTTCCCTCCGCGTCTGGGTCTTGCTGGTCGACGGGTGTACCCCTCCCGACGCACGGCCGCACGGACGAGTGCTCCTCGAAGAGACGTCGTTGCCTGGCCCCCGCTCTCCCCCTCTCCTTCTTCCATTGCGCGCCCATCGCTTGCCCTCGCTCGACACGCTTCACCGCGCATTCATGCTCCTCCTCACCACCCTGAGCCACCCCTAGAGCACCCTCTCCCCCCGCCCCTCGATGCTGGACCGCCTCCCCGTCGAGCTCCTGCGCGTCATCGCCCGCGAGGCTGCACCTCTCCGATACCACCGAAGGACGTACAAGGAGCGCCGGGCGACTCTGAGGAGCCTCTCGCTCGTCTGCAAGAGGACCTGCGCCGTCGCCCAGCCCCTGCTGCCCGAGGTCCTCGAGGCCAAGGTACGCTCGCCTCTCTCAATCCCCTCTCCTCGATGCGCTGACCACTTCGTCGTCGTAGCTCATCGAATACGAGGACCCACGCGCAAATCGGTACCTTGAGGAGCCGGCGGGATCGTCCGACGAGTACGAGAGCGAAGACAAGGAGGCGGACGAGACCATCTCCGCCATCTCGAGCTGGGTGGTGCGCAAAGCATGGGCCAGGATCGCCTCATCCGTCCGCGTCTTGGTCCTTCGCGCACCGTGCCGATCGGCCGAGTTGCCGCAGGGCCTGGAACTCTGCACCAACCTCGAGGACCTCACATGCCATCGCATGTCGGTTTACCTGCCGTCCCTCACCGAGTTCACACGTACGTCCTTTCGCTCCAATCGTCAGACTGTTACTGATTCATGCGCCCGCAGGCCTACGTCGCCTCGTACTCTCCCGATGTGTCCTCCGTCACGAACTGGACCACAACTTCTTCAAGGCCGCCGCACCTCCGCATCCCCCTACGAACTTCCCGACCGTGGAAGAGCTCGTGCTCAACCAGGTCGAGTACAGCCAATACACCCGGAAGAGCTTGCAGCACCTCTTCAAAGCCGAGAACCTCCCCTCTCTCCGCCTCGTCGGGGTCGCGAAAACCGGCTTCGAGGGCGAAGCCCAGCTCTTCGACGCCGCCTCGTGGCCCTCGGGTCGCCCAACCTTCGCCATCGCCCCTCCAGAGCGTCAACCCGAGCGGTTCACCATCGGCCCGGATTTGGCAGACTCGGTTGTGGCCCTGCCCTTCTCCGAGTACTCGTTCGCCGTCCCCTTCCTGCCCCGTCACCTCTATGTATGCGGAGCGCCGACCTTCCGTATAGACGAGTACATCCCCGGGTACATCGCGACCTGTTTGAGAATCGTCCGCCGCCGGATCGTCGAGTTGTCCCCATCTTCCCATCCTCCGTCCTCGCCCTTGCGCACTCTTGTCCTCCCGCAGGAGCTAGTCGATGGAGAGTACACTGAGCCGGACTGGGCGGGGGGCAGCATCTCCAACGCCTTGGATGCGCTGCTCGTCGCCTGCGAGGTCCTCGACGTGACCGTGCTGTGGGACGAGGAAGGATTGACGAGCTACACTCTGATTCCGAAGGTATTCGTAGAGCATCAGGCGCGCGTAAGGGGGCAGCAGACGTAGCAGGAGAACCTGGAATGGCCGCAGTCTTTCCTTTCTTTCCCCGAGAAAAAAGCCAAATCCGCTCGCGGAGAAGAGCCGAACGGCAACGCCTCTCTCCTCAGCCGTCCCAGCACGCGGCTCTTGTACTCGTGCTGTAGCACGCGTTCGGCAGCGAACTCAGCGACCTAAGCCTCCTCCTCCCACCTCAGCAGGACCTTCTTCCCCCTCCCCTCCTCGATCCGCCTCATCACCTCGCTCAGCTTCTTCGCGACTTCCTCGTCCGCGCCCGCGAGCTCGACGACCTCCGTCTCGGGCTCCTTAAGCTTGCCCTGGCTGGTCAACTCGGCGAGGGAGGTGAGCATCGACTGGCGCTCAAGGGGGTGGGTTTGGACCCAGTTGGAGAGCCAGAAGCCGGTGCTACGGGAGACATCGGCGAGTGAGAAAACGTGTACGGGGAGGAAAGCGACGGAAGAGGCGCACGAGGTGAGCTTCTTGAAGATGAAGAGGGAGGGAGGAAGGGACAGGGCGGTCTTGGCCATGCCGCCGTAGGTGACTGTAGAGAGGAAGGGTCAACATCACGGGCGGGTAGCGCGGAAGAGCATCAGACGCACCGAGCTTGCCATCCAGCCCGAGCAGCTTGCACATCTCGGCCGTCTCCTTGCCGCCGACGCAGTTCAAGGCTAGCCTCAGCTCGCCGTCCTTGCCGACCCACTCCTTGACCTGCTTCCGGACGTTGTTCTCGCGCGAGAGGAACTCGTCGTACGTCAGAACGTGGTCGGCACCGAGGGCCTTGAGCGAAGACTTGAGTTCCTTGATCGACGGGCTGAAGATATGGGTCAGCGAGGCCAGTGAGAAGAAGAGGACGTGAGTGCGGGACGAACCGGTCGCGGACAAGGTTGATCGTGCCGACTCCCCACTCCTTCGCGAGCTGGATGACCGCCGTCCCGACCGCGCTGTTCGCCCCGTTCTGGATCACCCACTGCTTCTTCCCGCTCTTCTTGCTCTCCGGGTCCTCCGGGTTGAGCGGGACGAAGTCAGAAAGCATACGCCAGGCAGTAGGCGGGTTGATGGCGAGGGTGGCAGCTTGCGGGAGGGAGAGCGGGGCGGAGGAGGGCAGCGGGATGAGGGAGGAGAAGGGGATGTTGGCGCGGCTTTGCCAGGTGCCTGTAAGGAAAGTGGTCAGTTCTCGCTTCAGTAACCGGAAAGGGGAGAGAGAGGAGAGACGAACCGAGTTGAGGCGCGCCCATCACGACTGAGGAAGAAAAGCGAGGTCAATCCCCTTCCGAGCGAGAGACAACCGCGAAGGAGGAACGCACCCTTCTGCCCGATTTCAAGCTTGTTCTCGACGTTGCCGTCCTCCTCGAAGCCCTCGACGGTTGCAACGCCCTCGTTGCCCATGATGCTCAGCGGTTCTGGTCCGATGTCCTCCCTCACCGCCGGCTTGGACGGGTAAACGCCCTGGATGACATTCTGCAGGCGTAGACGGTTAGCCCAGCGGGTCTGCTAGGGAACAGAGGTATACGTACAATGTCGGCCGGATCTGCAAGTGAAGAGGGAGAGGCGAGGAGGGAAGAAGGGCCGGGCAGGGTACGGGAGGCGGGAAAGCCCGGGAGTCGGCGAGGGTGAGGAAAATGAAGTCGAAGAGGCGAGTACAGGGTAGGCAGGAGCACCAGGGTGGCATGGAGAGGAGGGGAGGAGCGATGTGGGGTCAGCTCGAAACGCTTCGGACAGGCAGCGGCAGGGACGACGTACTGATGGCGCCAAGCTCGAAGCGCAGCCTGACCTCGCCCTTGTTCAGCTTCGGGAGCTCGTACGAGTGCGCGCGGAGAACTTCCTTCGGGTCGCCATGAGCAGCGAAAACGACCGCGCGGGACTGGGTAGCGCCGGTCTGGCCTGCGAGGCTCCGCGCGGAGGTAGAGAAGCAACGGTGAGCAGTCAGGCGGTTCATCGGGGTGGATGAGCGAACGAGCGGAGGTCAAGCGGGTCCGGCGAGGAGGAGGGGAATGGGTTCGCCCGCAACGGCTCATTTGGTCGACACGCTGGCTTGTAGGGATCGCAAGGTGCCCTACAAGCTGGGCTTGGCGCAAGGGCGAACCAGAAAGAGCTGAGGGCGAAACCGGACCTGTTTTTCTTCCTTTCCCGGCCTCTTCTTCCGGTCCTCTACGTCCGCCCGTAGGCTCGATGAAGGAGAAAGGTGCATTCAGTGGTGCAAAGGCTAGGAGACTGGTACAGATCTGACTGATGAGTGGCGAGATGTCGACCCGTTCTTCCTTGCTCCGATCTACTTCCTCGAGAGTGTTTGCTGCGAGACAAGCTCCGCGTACAGCCTGCGAGCGGTGCAAGGCTGAGTGAAGAGCGGATAAAACCCAGGAAGGGGAAGAAACCGCACCTCTTCCTCGCCAGCAGCTCTCGATGCATCCCCTTCTCGACGACGCTCCCGCGGTTGAGGCAGAAGAGGACGTCCGCATTCTGCACCGTCGACAGGCGGTGTGCGATGGTGATTGTCGTGCGGTTCTTCGCTGCCTGATCGAGAGCGCGCTGGACGACCGCTTGGGACTGCGAGTCGAGCAGGAAATAGAAGGCGAGGAGAGTGATGAGTGAGGCAGAAGGCCCTCCGTCTCTCAAGGTGCACGCCCGCTGCGCAACAGCGCCCTAGTACAGGAACCACACCGACTACCCGCACAAGGAGATGCAGAAGGAGAAGCACAACCCGTTTGGGCGAGAGTCGAGGAACGAAGGCGTGGAAGCGGAAGCGGGAGGCTGAGCTGGCTGTGTAGGGATGCCAGCAGCTCATACATGACCCTGCAAGCCAGAGCAAGAGTCGTGAGTGAGTGGTCGAGAAGAGAGCCTCGTCGTCGTCCTCGCCAAGTTGGACGAGCAGCGACTTGCTTCGACTCGCTCTCCTTCGCTCACGAGCACCTGCTGCCCGACCCGCACCACCCAGAGCACCGTCCCACGTACCCAATGGCGCTGCAGCGGTCGTCGTCGTCGCGGCAGCTCGCCTCGGACGCTCCTCCATCCAACTCGCTCTCGCACTCGACAACACAGCAGCAGCAGCCCGCAGCGACTACCCAGCAGCAACAGCAAGTCGAGGACCCGGTGTTTGGCCCGCTCGAACGCGCTGGCAAGGTGCTCGAGGAGCGACTCGCGCGGGATGAGCGATGGCAGGGAGTGGGCGACAGCCTCACAGGTGCGCATGGCTTCTCCAGCGACACCCATCTGCTGCTCGCGAACGATCCGGCGAGCTCCTCGTCGCCCTTTCAGGGGCCGAGGTCGCGAAGTTGGCGCCTCGAGGAGGGCATGACGGGCGGACCTAGAATGCCCGCTCGCTGTGCGGTACGAGCTGCAGCAAGCGAGTGGTGGCGCTGAAGGGTGCACAGCAACATCTGCAGATGAGTGCGCGCTGATCCACCTCCTTCCTGCAGGCGCTTCCTCCTCCGACTACGTTCTCCCTCCAAACCCGGCCTGGGCGCCCTTCACCAAGACCCGCACCGTTCTCCTGCCCGACAGGCTCTTCGAGGAGCATGACCGTAAGCTCCACCTTATCACCAGTCATACCTGCGCCTTCCTGACTTTTCTCGCCCCGATCTGCAGTCACCCAGTCGCGCTGCACGATGGGTCTGTTGCCGGAGATTGAGCGCGCGTGGGTGACGGTCGATCACCGGTTGCTGCTGTGGGACTGGGCGGACGGGTACGTTCCGCTTCGTCTCGCTTTCCCTGCTACTCCCTTACCTTTTCTCCCCCTTAGTTCTTCCTTCTCCACCTTCGAGGAGCTGCCGGACGTGATCGTCGGTGTCGCTCTCCTACGACCTCGCCCTGGCGTCTTCGTCGACTCCATTTCGCACCTTCTCGCCCTCGCCACGCCCTCCCAGGTCAACCTCGTCGGTCTCGGCTACACCGCTCCCTCGCCCGGCGCAAAGAAGGAGGTCACCTTCTACATGACCGGCCTCTCCGTTCCCACCGACGGCATCTCCTTCACCACCATTCGCGGCACCTCAACCGGCCGCATCTTCCTCTCCTCCTCCCCCGAACCCCTCACGCCTGGCGGCATCGGCGGCGACGGCTGCCTGTACGAGCTCGTTTATCAAGCCCAGGAGGGCTGGTTCGCCAAGCGATGCACCCTTCACAACCTCACCTCGGGCGGCGTCGCCAAGGCGGTCATGCCCTCCTTCCTCCGCTCCTTCTCGGCCGTCAAGGATAGCGAGTGGATCGTCTCGCTCGAAGTCGACAACGAGCGCGGCCTCCTCTACACCCTCCTCCGCAACTCGTCCATCGTCATGTACCAGCTGCCCTCGACAGCGCCGGGCAAGACCTTCGACGGCCCGCCGACCAAGGTCGCTACGGCGAGCGACCTCGTCCGGACGGCCAACATGCTTCTTCCCAACAACCCGATGGTCAAGAATTTCCGCCTCGTCGAGCTCGAGATTGTCAGCGTCAAGGAGGGCGGCAACGCCAAGATCGGTCTCGTCGCCGTCACCAGCACCGGTGTCCGGCTCTACTTCACCCACCAGCGCCGCGGCTACTACTACGGCGGTAGCTCGTCCGCCGCCCTCGAGCTCTGCCATGTCCGCCCTCCTCCCGCTCCTTCTTCCCCTCAACCCCCCGCCGCGAATGGCATGTACGGCCAGGTCGTCCCCCCTCAGCAGCAGAGCCAGCAACAGCAGCTCCAGCAGCAGGGCAACGCCATCCCGTTCAACTCGATCATCCAGGCCAAGTACTCGTCGGGCGGTCTCCTTCTCGCCTCGAACAACCTCACGCCGGACCTCGACGTCCTCCTCGTCTGCGCCCCGGACGTCGCCGCTGCCGCACGCTCCATCGCCGAAGCCCAGTCCGGCGTCGTCGCCTCCTCCACGTCTGCGCGCCCCTTCACCGAGGTGGCGGGGACGATTGAGATCCCGGGCCGGACGTGGGACATGGTTGAGATCACGCCTCGTCCGACCGTCGTTCCGGGAGGAGGAACGGCGCTCAACGAGCTCGCGACCCAGCCGACGCAGGCGAGGAGGGAGTGGGTCGTCCTCACCAACATGGGCGCGAACGTCGTCTCGAGGCAGAGGCCGGTGGACACCCTGCTCGATGTTCTCGAGGGGGCGAGTCTGGCGGGAAATGGCGGGCACGGCGAGATTGGGGTGTTCTTCGAGAGGTGCGTTTCTCCAAACACTTTCTTTCTCCCAGCGCTGACCTTCAGCTCCTCTTCCAGCTACGGCCGCGACCAGTCCTGTGCCATGCTCCTCCCGATCGCCGCCGGCAACTCGCAGCTGCTTCTCGCCGACGCGACCCAGTCCGCGCCCGTTCTCGGAGTCTCGGCCGGTGCGACCCGGAACACGACGGCGGCGGTCGCGGAGCAGGCGAAGGCGCTGTTCTTCGAAGGAGGCGGGAGGCCGGTCAGCGTCGACAGGGGAGGATACGGAAGTGAATCGGCTTCTCCGCTCTTTTCAGCTCGAGCGCCGTACTCATGCCTCTTCGTCCGCAGGCGGGCCGTCGAACCCGGCGTCGGACAGCAAGGTCATCTTCTCCGGCCGCCACGAGGGTCTCGCGTTCTACTTCGCGCGCCTCGTCCGCCCAATCTGGCGCCAGAAAATTACGCGCGCGCTCGGCCCGGCGAGCCAGGTTACGAATGTGCCGGGGGGCGTGCTGAGCGCGGTGCAGCGGGACTTGATCGCGCTGAGGTCGTTCGTCGAGCAGTGCGTCCCCACTCTCTGTCTCGCCGGCCTTCATTGCAGAGCTCATCGTTGTCTCTCGCAGGGAGCAACACCTCTTCACCCACCTCCCCGACTCGTCTCGTGCCGGTCATAACACCTCCGCCTACACCGCCGAGCAAACCTCGCTCTCTTCCCTCCGCCTCCTCCTCACCCAGTCCGTCGAAGCCATCTCCTTTGTCCTCCTCCTCATTGACTACAAGCTCCCCGACATCATCGCCACGTGCGCGCCCGAGCTGCAGCAGCAGCTCGCCGGGTTGACGTACGCCGAGCTGTTGACAACCAAAACGGGACGGGATGTTGCGCGTGGACTGGTGAGCGCCGTCATCAACCAGCAAATCGGCCGGCACCTCAGCGTGAGTCTCCATCCCCTTTACTCACCTCGATATAGCACTCACTAGCTCTTCCCGCAGGTCGACGCCATTAGCGAGACATTGCAGCAGCGCTGCGGATCGTTCTGCAGTGCCGACGACGTCCTACTTTACAAGGCGATCGAGGCAATGCGCCGTGCCAAGGACACGTACGACAGCGCCGAGCGGACCGAGAGCTTGAGGGAGTCGTTGCGGTGCGTCTCTAGTGCTTCTCGCGCTCTTCACTTGGGTCGTGGCTCTGTAGTTCTCGTACTGATGCCCCTTCCCGCTCGCAGCCTCTTCACCAAAGCAGCCAGGCACCTCTCGCTCGACCGGTTGAAGGACATCTGCGGCGAGTACATCTCCATGCGCTACGCTACCGGTTTGTCCTGTCCCCGACTCTCTGCTACCTCCACTCGCGCTCACACGGTCCTCGTACAGGTGTCATCGACCTCGCCCTCTCCTGCGCCGTCGCCTGGGACCCCTCCGAACGCGCCGTCTCGTTCTGGGCCGACGAGTGCCCGCCGAACGACCCGCGCTCCGCCGCCTACGAGCAGCGCCGCAGCTGCAACCGCCTGGTGTTCGATGCGCTCGAGGCGACGGACAAGGCGCTAGACGAGGCGTCGAAGCCGAACCAGCGCGCCGGAGGACTATCTTGTTCGTCTTCTCCCTTCCTTCGTCCCTTTACTTCCCTTCTCCCCTTGCTCTCAACTGTGATACTTACTCGCCCCTTACTGAGCAGACGAGGAGGCGGACGGATTGCGGACGAATGCGTACAACAAGGCGCTCTCGGTCAAGGACGAGTTCTTCCACTTCGAGTTGTACGAGTGGTACCTTTCGCGCGGCATGACGAACCAGCTGCTCGAGGTACGTTTGCCCTTCTCTCGTGCTTTCTGCCGCTTCTCCTGATCGTCCTCTATTGCAGACCCGCACTCCATACCTCGAAGGCTACCTCGTCCGCGAACCGACAACCCTCGAAAAGACGGACCTGCTGTGGCAGCTCTACGTCCGTACCGGACGGTACTCCATTGCCGCTGCCGTTCTCGCTTCTCTCGCCGAGTCGACTGCGTACGCTCTTCCTTTCGTCCCCTCGTCTAGCTCCGACTCATCGACTTGTCCCGCAGCATCCCGCTCTCCCTGCAGAAGCGCGTCGAGTACCTCTCCCTCGCCGTCGGCAACGCCAAGTCGCAGATCCCCTCGACCTCGCGCGGCGACGCCGTCCAGTTCCTTACCGATGTCGAGGAGAAGCTCGAGGTCGCGCAGGTGCAGATCGAAGTCTTCCGCGCGATCGAGGACGGTGTCGACTTGCCGCAGGACGAGCGCCAGCAATGGCTCGACAAGGTTGAGGAGCGGCTGTTCACCATCTCGGAGCTGTACTCCGAGTTTGCCGAGCCCCTCGAACTGCTCGAGATCATCCTCCTCATCGTGCGTCTCCCTTACTCTGGGCTTTTTGCGGAGCGGGACTGGACCTGTCTCTCTCCTGCAGTTCCACGTCTCCGACCACCGCGACCCGTTCCTCGTTACCGCCACATGGGAGGCGATTCTCGCTCGCGGTGCGCTTTCTTCTTTTCCCTCTCCTCTCGCGTCATTCTGACTCCTTCATTTCCCGCAGCGCAAGAAGCGCAACCCGACTCGCCCCACGATGCCGTCGCCGCCAAGGTCACCCAGCTCGGTCAGCGCTTCCACACATCCGACGTCTCCTTCCCTCTCGGTGCGTATGTTCTCCCTCGCTTTCGTCTTTGCCTCGTCGCTGACATCAATCCCCGCTTCTGCAGCCGATCTCGTCGCCCTTCTCGAGCGGTTCAGCTACGACCGTAAGGAGGATACGCGGCCAGGATGGGTTGCGCTCGCGATTCGGGATGCGGGCGTGCCGTTCGAGGCGATCTTTTCGGTATACGACGAGCTGATGACGGCGAAGGCGCGTTCTCTTCCGTCGCCTGCCCATACCTCGTACTGACCCACTTCTCGCCGTGCAGGTCCCGCCCTGGCACACCTCGTCTGGCCTCCTCTTCCTCGCCACCGACGTCTCTACCCTCCTGACGATCTGGCTCCGCGAAGCCGAGTCGGCGCCGTCCTCCCTCGCCCGCGCCTTCCCCGCTACCGAGGTCGAGAGCGCCGTCGGGCGGTACTTGATGGCGCTGCAATCGGTCAACGGAACCGCGCCGGCGCAGCAGGTGGTCAAGGAGCTGCAAGAGGTGCAGAGGAGCGTTCGGAGGCGGTACTAGGCGAGGCGGTAGCGTGCTTTGCTCGAGGCGGGCAGGAATAAAGTATGCGGTCTTCCTCCTCTCCTACATCGAATGGGAACCTCCTATGCTTTCCGAGCCGCTGGAGCGCAAACGCGGACTGCAAGGCTCCGCGCGGAAGTCGAGAAGCAGCGTCGAGCAGTCAGGCGGTTCGTCGCGGTGGGTGAGGTCAAGCTGGTTCGGGGAGGCGGAGGGGGTAGACTCACCCGCAACGGCTTGTCCTGGCGCGGTCGCAGGTAGGTTTTTCAAGGGGTACCGCAAGCCACAGCAGGAGCAAGGGTGGAAAAGAGAAAGCTGGGCCGGAGCAGGACCCGTTTTTCTTCTTCTTTTCCCGACCTCGTCTTTCGGTCCCCTATGTCCATTCGCAGGCTCGGTGAAGGAGAGAGGTGCATCCAGTGGTACAGAAGCTAGGGGACTGGTACAGATCCAACTGATGAGTGGCGAGATAACGGCCCGTTCTTCTTCATCCCGATCTACTTCCTCGCGAGCGTTTGCTGCGACACGAGCTCCGCGTAGAGCCTGCGAGCGGAGCAAGGATGAGTTAGGAGCGTGGAGCACACAGGAATGGGAAGAACACGCACCCCTTCCTCGCCAGCAGCTCTTGATGCGTCCCCTTCTCGACGACCCTCCCGCCGTCGAGGCAGAAGATTACGTCCGCATTCTGGACCGTTGACAGGCGGTGTGCAATGGCGATCGTCGTGCGGTTCTTCGCCGCCTGGTCGAGCGCGCGCTGGACGACCGCTTCGGACTGCGAGTCGAGGGCCGAGGTCGCTTCGTCGAGCAAAAGGATCTTGGGGTTGCGGATGAGGGCGCGGGCGATGGCGACGCGTTCTGCACAAGGACGGGAGAGAGGATGTCAAGATGAGTGGGAGCTGAGGAAAAAGAGGGGAGAACAACGCACGCTTCTGCCCGCCGCTCAGCTGCGTGCCCTTCCCGCCGACATCTGTCTCGTACCCGTCTGGCAAGCCCTCAATGAAGTCGTGCAGGTTGGCCTCCTTGCACGCCCGCTCGACCTCCTCCTGGCTGACCTCATTCGGGTCGATCCCGGCTCCGGCAAGCCCAAGCGCGACGTTGAACCGGATGCTGCCGCTGTAGAGAGTCGGCTCTTGCGAGACGAGGGCAACGTCGCGGCGGTAGGAGGGGAGGTGGAGAGACCGCAGGTCGCGGTTGTCGGAGAGGACGCGGCCAGCGAGGGGGTCGCTGCGGGAAGAAGGCAGTCAGGAAAAGAAAAGCAGAGAAAAACGATAGGTGACCCACTAGAACCGCTCAATCAGCTGGATCGTGGTCGACTTGCCGCATCCGGAAGAACCGACGATGGCGCAGAACTGGCCTGGCTTGACCTCGAGCGACAGCCCTTGCAGAACGGGGACGTTCTTCCTCGTTGGGTAGCGGAAGAGGACGCGGTCCAGAGCGAGCGCTCCGGCGGTGGGCGGGTTCGGCTTGGAGATTTCGAGCGGAACGTCGGCGGGGATAGTGGCCGCGGAGTCGAGAAGCGCCACGATCTGGCTTGCGGCGGTACGAGCGGCCGACACTTGCGGAACGAAGGCGAAAACGGCACCGGCTTGCATCGAGCTGAAGACGATGCTGTCGGTAGAGGGGTTTGTCAGTTTCGGAAGAGCCGAAAGAGGAGAGAGGCAGGACGTGCGCTTCGAGGACGACGTAGAAGCTCTTGACCGAGACGTGGCCGTCAATGAGTTGCCGTGAGCCGAACCAGAAGATGAGCGCAACGACCCAGAGCGCTGAAGCCATGGCGAACGCGTAGAAGACGTGGGCGATCGCAGTGAACCGGCGGATCTGGCGAGCGGGTTCGGCCAAGCGCTGCAAAGCGGAAAACAAGTAAGCTCAAGGAGAAAGGCGAGAAAGGGACCAAGGCCCACCGAGCTGTACGTTTCGCATATGTCCTTCTCGCGGGTCAAAGCGGCCACTGTGTGCACCGCCG
Organism: Rhodosporidiobolus sp. SP3-3/4; assembly: GCA_029873605.1. Lineage (NCBI taxonomy): Eukaryota > Fungi > Basidiomycota > Microbotryomycetes > Sporidiobolales > Sporidiobolaceae > Rhodosporidiobolus > Rhodosporidiobolus sp. SP3-3/4. The sequence continues at coordinate 126,393 of JAQJIZ010000054.1, forward strand.
AAGCTGCTTCAGAGGCCATTTGAGCCGACGAGGCGTAGTAGACCTTGAGCTTCTCGTCCTTCATGAAGACAATGAAGACCTCGGTCAGACCGGCCTGGAGGAAGAGGAGAAGTCAGCTTCGTCGTAGCTAGAAGGGTGAAGATACGTACTCCGAGTGTGAGCGGCAAGGTCGCAACGCCGACGAGAGCGATACGCCACGAGTAGCAGAGACCGAGGATGATTCCGACGACAATGGTGGCTGCAGTATGGCCGTAAAGTTAGCGGAGCCAGCTAACGGATGAGGGAGGAGTACAACACACCGACGCTCTGGACGAACAGCGCCGTGGTCCTTCCGAGCAGGTTGTTCACCTTCTCCGCCCATGCAGATATGCTGGACGTCAGAGCGCCCGTCGAATTCTCGGCGCGGTCAAAGTACTCGATCTTCGGCGAGGGAGCGCAAATGAGCTGCACAAAATCGACAAGGGGATGGAGAGGGAGAGGGGAACTGGGAAGAAGCGTACATCCTGGCGAAGGGTAGAGCGGAAGACGAGCAGACGAAGGCGGGCAGCCAGATGCTCGGTCGTTATACTGAACATCCAGTGCTGGAAGACCGTCGCGATGGTGACGGCTGTAGAAGAGAGAAAGGTCAAGGAGAACCGGAAGGCAAGGAGAGAGGTTCTGCCTACCGAGAGAAATCTGTAGAAGCGATTTATCAGTGACACGGAAGGCAAGAAGAGTGGAGGAAGCAGGCGCACGACGAAAGCCCAGAGAGCCATGCGGTCTCCCGTGTGCCGGAGATTGCTCTGGTCAGGGTCGGAGAAGGCAGCTGCGTGACATCTCTGTTAGCGAACCGCGCATGAGAAGAGGAGGCGAATCGCGAAGAGGAGGCGAATCGCGTACTGATGGTACTGCCTGCAAAGCGAAAGGAAGGAGTTAGAGAAGGACACGAAGGGGATGGGGGCAAGAAGACGAACCCATGATGATGCCGTAGAGCGGGTACTGCAAGAAGAAGTCCGTCAGTGCAGATCGAGAAAGGTGATAGCAACACGTACAGCAGTTCCGGCGGCGGCAGCGCCCGCAATGCCGAGGACGTAGTGCTTCCACATGTCGCGGTTGAGGGTGAGCATGCGCCGCATGAGCTTGACGAAGCTGTGCTTCTTGACTGCCTCGGCGACGGTGCCCTCCTCCAGGTCGAGGTCGCCGCCCTTCTCGGCAACGGCATCCTCATCCGCTTGGTCCGGCTTGAAGACAACCTCGTCCGGATCTGCCTCGGCGAGCTTCTTCGGGTCGCCTTCCCGCTCTGTGACCGCCTCCTTGAGCGCCTGTAACTTGACGAGCTTGCTGTGCGCGCCCTCCGGGTTGCAGAGAAGGAGGTCGTGCGCGGCGCCCTCGTCGGAACTCATGGCCGACTCGAGGATGTGGCCAGCGGTGAGAACGATGATCTGGTCGGCGTCTTTGATCGTCGAGAGGCGATGCGCAATGGTGATGGTTGTGCGGCCGGCGGCGGTGCGGTCGAGCGCGTCCTGGACGATGGTCTCGGAGGCGGTGTCGAGAGCGGAAGTCGCCTCGTCGAGCAGGAGAATCTTCGGGTCCGAGACGATGGCGCGGGCGATGGCAATGCGCTGCTTCTGCCCACCGGAGAGCAGCATGCCGCGCTTGCCGATCTGCGTGTCGTAGCCGAGCGGGAGGCTCGAAATGAAGCCGTCGGCGTTGGCGAGCTTGGCCGCCTCGACGACGCGCTCGCGCCTCTGATCCCCCGACTCGTGCTCGAAGCGAGAGCCGATGAGGCCGTGCTCAATGTTGCCGGCAACGGTCGTTGCAAAGAGGGTCGGCTCCTGCGAGACGAGGCCGATCTGGTTGCGAAGCCACTTGATGTTGAGCTCCTTCAGCTCGACACCGTCCAGCTTGATCGAGCCCTCGACGGGGTCGCTGAAAGCAGATGGCATAGGGTCAGCTCAAGGATAGAGAAGAAGAGAAGGAGAGGGGAGGCAAGACGCACTAGAACCGCTCGAGCAAGCCAACGCAGGTCGACTTGCCGGACCCAGAACCGCCGACGAGCGCAGTCATCTTTCCGGGCGGGAAGATTGCATCGAAGCCGTGGAGGACGTGAACGGAAGGGCGGGACGGGTAGATGAACTGAACGCCCTTCATCTCGATGAGGCCCTCGACGTGGTCCGGCTTGAGGCCCGTCTCGGCCGCCGAGTCGATAGACGGGACGCGGTCGATGGTGTTGAAGATCTCGGTGGCGGCGCCCGAGCCGTTGGCCATCGCTTGAAAAGTGGGCGCAAGCTGGGCGAGCGAGTAGGCCCCGATGAGGACGGAGAAGAAGGCGCCAACGACCGAGCCAGCGTCGGCTTGTCCTCGCTGCCATATTGAGATCGATCAGGCTAAGGAGCAAGAGGCTGCGGGAGGAAAAATGCGAACGAGAATGAGCGTTGTTCCCCTGTGCGAAAGAATGGATGAGAAGGTCAGCAAATTCGTCGAGCAACAGCCACGGGGAGATGTACCAGGTAAATGCGAGACTGTAGCTGCCGTAGAGGAGGAACATCATGCTGGCCATGCTAACGGCGTTCCACACCGCGCTCGTGAGGCCGTACTTGAGGCTGCGAGGAGATAGAGGAGTTTCAGGGATTTGGAGGAGGAGGAGGATGGAGGAAAGAAGAACGCACCAATCTTCGTTCGGTCTTTCGTACAGCTTTGCCAGAGTCGACTGGAGGTGGAAGGCAACAACGCTCCGGATGGACGAGATGACCTCCTCGGCAAGTGTTGCGCCTTTCGCGAGGGCGTCAAGCTGCAAGCGCTTGAACTTGGAGGTAGCGTATTCGAAGCTGGAGGTGAGAAGGGCCTGAGAATTGGAGGAGAAGGAACAGGGCAGAGGGGGAAGAGGGCAACGTACACGCTGCCGAGCAGGGCAAAGGCAGGAACAATGACCGACATGACAAGAGCGAGGCGCCAATTGATGATGATCTGCGGACCGGTGGGACAAGTCAGAGCGAGCGAATCGGAAGGGAAGAGGGCACGAGAACGTGTACACCGATGATGAGACCCGCGAAGAACATCGAGATGTAGGTAACGGAGAGCGCAACCTTGTCCGAGATACCGAGCTGGATGAGGCTTGTGTCGGTCTGCAGAACGAGGCGAAAGTGGTCAAGCTCTGCGTGACCGGGAGGGGCATGCGCGAATAGAGATACACACCTCGATTCGACTGGTGATCGCGCCCGCGCCTGACTTGTCGTGCCAGGCAGCATTCTGCCTCAGGACGGCTCGGAGGTACTTCTCGCGGATGCGGCGGGTGGCGGACTCGCCCGTCCAGGTCCAGGTGTAGATCGAGACGAAAGTGGCGACGACTGCAGGAGAGAAGAAAACACGGGTCAGTCCGGTCTCGCAAAACGAGGTGAAAGGTGGACTCACGCATCCCGATCCCGATGTACAGCAAGTTGAGCGCGTTTTTGTCGACACTGCTCGTCAAGTCGCTCTCCGCGCGAGCGAGACCCGCGGCGCCGCCGACGGGGTCACGGCTCGACTCTTGCAGCGCCATCTGGTACTTGGAAAAGGCGGTCGTGAGGTTGCCGAAGAGAAGAGCCATTGCGGCTGTTCGAGGTGAAAAAAGGGGAGGATGTGAGTCCGAGGTAGCGAAAAGAAAGGAGAAGGAGCTTACACTGGGCGATACCAGATCCGACGGCGAAGAGAAGACCGACCGCGTTCAGGGCGTGCTCGAAGGGGGTGTGGAAGCGGAAGAGGGTCGTGAAGCTGACTTTCTTGCGGTCGATCACGGCGCTATACGAGTCCGACTCGTCAGTAGGTTTCCAGAGGTTGAGAACAAGGCAGGGAACACAACGTACACTTGCTCAGCCAGCACCCTCCGATGCTCTGGCTTGACGGTTGCCATCTCCGGATCATCCATCGCGACTTCGAGAGGCGTACACTTCTTCCCCCTACCTGCTCCTTTCTCCTTCTCCCCCGTGTTGAGACCTCCATCGCCGTGCTGGGCCGCCCCCTTCTCGTTCATCGCCGACCCGCGCCTCTCCTCCGCCAGAGTGCGCTCGTCCGCCGCCTTCTCCCCGTTCCCGAAGATCGGCGCAGCCCCGCCGCCTGCATACCGCTCCGCTTGTACGCCTTGCAGCTCCTCGGCTGCTGCTGCCATCGGCACAGGCATGCCGAACGAAGCGAGGGTGGGGTTGGTCGAGTCGAGGTGGAAGGGGCGATGGAAGCGTGGTGGATGTGGATCAAGTCAGCGGGAGGCGAGAGCAGGAGAGCTGGAGGAAGAAGCAGGAGGCCAAGCCGCGCAGCCTGGCCCAGTCATGCGGGCGCTGACGACCAAAGAGCTGGTTCCGCCGCGATGCGCGAGCGTGTCGGTCGGCCCGCAGGGCGACGGCTGGCTTGATGCAGATGCTGGTACGGGTATGCGCTTGACTGCCCGACAATGCATAGGGTCCCTTGGGGGGTGAGCGGAGGAGAAAGGTTGAGGGAGTTGAGGTAGGAAGAGCGGGTGGGGCAGGGAGGGCGACCGCGGCGAGGGGCACGGGCGGGAGCTGACATGAGGTAGCGGTGGTAGACTGGATTGAGTCTACAGCGTCCTAGGCCAGACTGAGCGGAAGCGGAGGTGAAATGGAAGGAAGACGGGAAGGAGGGGGAAGATGGAGGCAAGGGGTGCAGGCCTTCGGCAGAGGAGAGCTGCAGCGGCGTCTAGTGGGTTCGCTCGAGCGGTCTCCGACGACCAGAGCGGAGCCTAGGTCTGAGGAAAGCCTCGAGACCAGCAGCATAAGCAAAGTAAGGGTAGATAGAGTAGCTGCTCGAGCGCGCACTCAATGACTGGCGTGGTCGTATAGTGGTTATTACGGGGGTTTACTACTCTCTCTTCCACGAAAGGTTGTCTGCCCCTGAGCTTTGCTCGCAGGAGTTCGAATCTCCTTCACGCCTCTTTCTGTTTTTGCTGCCTTTTTGTCCCGTCTTCCCCAACGCGGCTTGCGCTTGGCTGGCACTCCCAGACGATGCAGAGCAGCCGACCGGGGGAGGACGGCTTGCTAGACAAGTCGAGCCCGTCCGCTGGGCCTTTTTCTCCTCCTCTCTCCTGTCTTTTCTTTCCGACGCGGGCTCTGCTTGCTTGACCGTCGGCATCTCGCAGACGCAGAGAGGAACAGACCATGCTAGACATTGCGAGAACGCCGCCAAAGAACCGACAGCCGGGGAAGAGGAGGGCACAGCAATCGAGGGGGACCACTGATGAGGCTGGATATGCGCGTTCTCCTCTTTTGGCGGCGGGCACTTGAGCCAGGACATGGCGCAAGGCGTTGACTAGTGACTGGGGTGTCCTGCGGGAGCGGGAAAGCCGAGGTTAAAATGCGGATCGGACGAGAGGGGTGGGCAAGACGGGAAAGTAGGGAATGGAGGAAAGAGAGCCACACCCTGCTTGACCTGGATCCGCAAGGTGTTGATGTGCAAAACTTCGAACGTGTTCAAGGTCCCGGGCACGACCCAGAGCAATACTTTGACGGAGTAGAGACGGAGTAGATGGTGGCAGGTCTGCGCGGCTTGCATGGCTTGCACCGGCAGGGAGGACGAGACGCCGGGAAGTCGCTCTTCTAGTAAGGCAGGTCGGGATCAGGGTTCGCACCGCATATACAGTAGGTGCTGAGGGAGACGCACCTCGGTCAATCCCAGCCTCGCACCTTTCCCCTGCCCTCCTTCGTGCTCTTCCTCATCTTCTTCTCCTTCTCGGTCCGTTTCTTCTCCCGCTCCACCAGTCCTTTCACGCGCCTCTTCTGCTCCTCGCTCGTTTCGCCGACGAGATCCTTCTTCGCCGCCTCGAGGATCGTCGCCTTGAGCTTGGCTAAGCAGTCGGCCAGGTTCGTCTGCTGGGTGCGATGGGTCGAGGAAGAGACGAGGAGCGCGGAGGAGGAAAAGTGGGGGGAGCGATGCAGGTGCGGGAGGAGGTAGGGTGGGAGGAAAGACGGGCTGGGGAGAGGAAGGCGGACGATGGCCTTGGAGAAGGTGCGGTTGACGTGCTGTCCTCCTGGACCGGATGAGCGCGAGAAGGTGGCTTCGGTGAGGTCTGGGAGACGAGAGAAGGTAAGGCTGTGCTTGCAACGAACAAGGGGAAGGAGCCGATGGTGGGGGAAAAAAGGCTACAGAGACGCACGCTTGGGCCACTCGTCCGCGGGCAGCTTCTCGAAGAGTGAGATCCACTGCCTGGCTTGCTGCATGTCGTCCTGCGAGGCGAGAGAGGCGAGCCGAGGCGGCGCAGGGATCCTGGTCGACGCGAGGCGAACGAGCCATGGGAACGACGGGGCGAATCGCGCTTGTGCATTTGGGACGAGGAGCATCTCTCAAGTCGACGGAGCTGCTCCTCGATGCGAAGGAAGCAGTGTCGTGAGCTGTGCGAGGTCAAGGAGGAGGAGCGAACAAGGGTTGGCACCTTCCTCGTCCCGCTGCTCGGCTGAACGCTCGCTTGACGCGCCCAGAGCAGCATGTGGGCTCTCAAGCGTGCCCTACGACCGACCAAGCGGCGTCGACTGTCCTCCGTCGTCTGCTCGTCCTCCCCACTCCCCTCACTCTCCCGCCCTCTCGCGACACCGCACGCCTCACTAGCAGAGCCCGCACCGTCACGCAACGAGACCGCGACTGCAATACGCTCCGGTGGGCGAGTCGGCGGGCGGGCAGGCTGGGCGATCGCAGGAGGAGATGATATTGAGGCGGCGAGGCGAGCAGGCTGGCGAGGTACAGGAGGCGTGCTAAGCGGTACGCCCTCTCCGTATAGTCTGTATTCCCTTCCTTCTGACAGCTCACGGCTACCGCAGGCTCGAGTCGGCCGTTTTCATCTTCATCTCGAACATCTGCCGAACCGAAACGGGATCCTCCACTCAGTGCGTACTGCCCATTCTCTTCTAAGGACGCTGTTCCAACCCCTTTCTACCACTCTCAGCTCCACTCAACGAGACCCAAGTCCCCCTCATCTCGCCGCACCTTCGCGCCCAGCTCTTCCCTTCCCCCTCATCTCCGTTCTCCCCTCAACCGCCATCTCCCGAAGCCATCAAGCTCTCCGTCGACCATCTCCGCCACCACCAGCTCCTGCCCGACCCCTCTTCCGCCTCGAGCAAGAAGCTGCCCGCCGCGATCGAGTTCGACCTCCCTCGCCTCCAGGGCCCGACCATCACGCACCATTTCCATGCCCTCGGCCGCGACGTCGCCGAGCCTTACCTCTCCATGGCCAAATCATTCGCGCAGGACGAGCTGCCGTCCATGCCGTCGAAGGAGCGATGGGTTCTCTCGCCCGGCTGGACGTACTACTCCCCGGAAGGCTGGTCGGAACCGGTCGAGTACCCGCCCGAATCGGACGAGACCATGGTATTTGACGTCGAGACGATGCCGTACCGCGGAGGAGCATGGCCCGTCATGGCCGTGGCGGCGGGGCGGAGCGGCTGGTACGCCTGGTGCAGCCCCTGGCTCACCGGGGCGGACGAGTCGCCCAACCACCTCATCCCCTTCGGCCCGCGCGCTCCCTCTTCTACCGCGTCCGCTTCGTCATCGCCCGCCTCGTCGTCCTCGTCCTCGCCCACCGATTTCCGGTCCCGCTCCAACCTCTTCGAGCGCGCCGACGACCCTCCTCGGCTCATCATCGGCCACAACGTCCTCTACGATCGCGCTCGCGTCGCTCAGGAGTACACCCTCCGTCGCCCATCCACCCGGTACCTCGACACCCTCTCCCTCCACGTCGCCGTCAGCGGTCTCACTAACCCGCAGCGGCCGACCTGGATCAAGTACCGCAAGGACCGCGATGCCGCCGAAGAAGCCGAGGAGCACGGCGACGTCGAGCTTTCCGAGCATGCTGGCGACGAGCACGAACCCGATGCCGAGACACCGGCGATCCTCGCCAAGGCGAAGGAGCGACGGAAGGGCAAGAAGGCGGTCAAGGTCAAGGACTGGAAGGAGGTCGCGTCGGTGAACTCGCTCGCCGAGGTCGCTCGGCTGCACTGCGGCATCAAGGTCGACAAGTCGCTCCGCAACGTTTTCATCGACCCGCAGATCGAGATCACCGACGTCCGCGAGTACTACTGCGACCTCCTGCACTACTGCGCCAAGGACGTCGAGACGACCACCGCCGTCTACCGCGCCGTCTTCCCCAAGTTCCTCGAGTCGTGCCCGCACCCGGCCACCTTCGCCGGCGTGACCCTCATGTCGCAGCCCGTCCTGCCCGTCGACCGCCACTGGCCCGAGTACCTCGAGCGCGCCGAGAAGGTCTACCAGGACCGCCTCGCCGGCGTCGTCACCGCCCTCAACGGGCTCGCGGAGGAGGCCAGGCGGAAGATGGACGATCGCGACGAGGACGGCGACTTCGTCTGGGAGGACGACCTCTGGCTTCGCCAGCTCGACTGGAGTCCCAAGCGCGCGAGGAGGCTTCCGGGCGACCTCCCGGCGAAGCGGAGGACGGCGAAGCAGATGGATCAGGCTCGGGAGGAGCTCGCCCTGCGGGAGGAGGCGGCTGACCAAGCCGTTGTCGAGCGAGCCGGGGGGGAGACGGACGAGACGAGCGGGCTCGAGCAGGTCCCGGCGTGGTCGACGGCGCTGCGCCAGATCGGCTCGCAGTCGCCGCTCCTCCCGCTCCTCCTCGAGGTGACCTGGCGAGGTTACCCCGTCGTCTTTACCCACTCGCACGGCTGGCTCTACGCCGTGCCCGACGCACCGAAGAAGGGTCGCAAGAAGCTGGCGTACGTTTCCGAAGCCGGCGAGGAGCTCGTCCCCTCGTCCGCCCTCGGGCCAAAAGACTCGCTCGCCGCCGGCCTCGAGGGAGTCTCCTTCTTCACCATCGCGGCCAAGCGCGGCTCGCAGACTCGCACCCTCGTCTCGACGCAGCTCGCCAAGAAAGTCCGCGACGGGCTCCTCTCTAGCCCGTACAAGGAGTTCGCCGAGGCGGTCGAGCTGGGCAAAGGCGGCGAGGGGAGCCAGGCGTTTGCCGGCGTTGTCGACAAGGTGCAGGCGCTCGCGGAGCAGGCGATGCGGACGACGGCCGAGGAGCGGAGCGGGAACGTCTTCCTCCAGCAGCTCGACTGGTTACTCGTTCCCTCTTCTTCCGCCTCGATTCTCGCCTCGAAGGCTCCGCCCAAAGCGACTTCTCGAACGAGCGCCTCTCCATCACCTCTCTCCGACCACCGAGCTCTCGACTACAGCGCCGCCGACCTCGTCTGGCCCAAGTGGTACTGGGACCTCGACGCGCCTGGTCAAGGTCTCGACCTCTCCGTCGGCAAGCGGGCGGCGCCTCTCCTCCTCAAGCTCAAGTGGAAGGGCTACCCCGTCGCCTACTCGAAGCAGCACGGCTGGCTCTACCGCATCCCGCTCGACGAGTTCGACGCCGCTCTCAAGACCGACTCGTCTCTGACGCCCCTCGAGTTCAACGACGTCGCCGACGCGAGTCTCGATGAAGACGACGGCGGCGCGTACGTCAAGCTCCCGCATCCGGACGGCGAGGGCAAGAACGTCGGCAGCCCGCTCTCCAAGCCGTTCGTCGCTGCGTTCGAGGAGGGCATCCTCACGTCCGAGTACCCGGTCGCGAGGGACGCGCTCGCCCTCAACGCCTCGTGCAGCTACTGGACCTCCGCCCGCGAGCGCATCACCAACCAGATGGTCGTCTGGGAGGGCGAGGCCAAGTCGACGGTACCGACTCCCGCGGCGATCGAGTCTGGCGAGGCAAAGGAGGACACCCGCGGCCTCATCCTCCCGCAGGTCCTCCCGATGGGCACAATCACCCGCCGTTCCGTCGAGCGGACCTGGCTCACCGCCTCGAACGCCAAGAAGAATCGCGTCGGCTCGGAGCTCAAGTCGATGATCCGCGCGCCGCCAGGATACGCCATCGTCGGCGCCGACGTCGACTCGGAGGAGCTCTGGATCTGCAGCGTAATGGGCGACGCCCAGTTCGGCATTCACGGCGCGACCGCCATCGGCTGGATGACCCTCGAGGGCACCAAGTCGGCCGGCACGGACATGCACTCGAAGACTGCAAGCATCCTCGGCATCTCCCGCGACGACGCCAAGGTCTTCAACTACTCCCGCATCTATGGCGCCGGCGTCAAGCATGCGGTCGTCCTCCTCCTCAAGGCGAACCCGCGCCTCTCGGTCGACGAGGCGACGCAGATGGCGCAGAAGCTTTACGCTTCGACCAAGGGGCTCGTCGACCGCACCGCCGCCTTCGGCCGCAACTTCTGGCACGGCGGCACCGAGTCCTTCGTCTTCAACAAGCTCGAGGGCATCGCCAAGAGCGATCGACCTCGCACGCCCGCGCTCGGCTGCGGCCTCACCGCCGCCTTGACGAAGGCGAACCTTCCCGCCGACGGCAAGTCGAAGGCCGGCGAGGGCTACCTGCCCTCGCGCATCAACTGGGTTGTCCAGTCGTCCGGCGTCGACTACCTCCATCTCCTCCTCGTCTCGATGGAGTACCTCACCAAGCGCTTCGAGATCGACGCACGGTACCTCATCTCGGTGCACGACGAGGTGCGCTACCTCGTCAAGGAGGAGGACAAGTACCGCGCCACGCTCGCCCTCCAGATTGCCAACCTCTGGACGAGGTCCCTCTTCGCCTACCGCCTGCAGATGCCCGATCTCCCGCAGGCGAGTCTCTTCCTCCTCGCTCTGCTGTACTTCCCGCGACTGAACTGACCTTTCCCTCTCCCGTAGGGCTGCGCCTTCTTCTCGGCCGTCGACGTCGACTTCTGCTTCCGCAAAGAGGTGAACATGCCCTGCACCACACCTTCCCACCCCGATCCTCTCGAGTTCGGCGAGTCACTCGACATCTCCGACACGCTCGTCAAGACCTCGAACGGCTCTCTGTTCCCCGACGGCCGCTCCATGGTCGAGTACGAGCCCGCCCTGCCCGTCCTCCCCCTTCCGACCGACCTCTCGCCACTCGAGTTACAGGGCGAGCAGCACCGCGTCGTCGACAGCAACTTCCTCCTCGCGCAGACCGTCTCCGAGCCGCGCAAGATCGCCGAGCTCTGGCGGGACTCGCAGACCGCCGCGAGGCGGAAGAAGCTCGGGCTCGAGCCGCTCAAGCCGAGGGCGAAGAAGGCGCCGGTCAAGACGAGCGCGGTCACGCCGCCAAGGAAGCGGACCGGACCACTCTTTCGGTTCGGCGAGGACGACCCGGAGCTTATGCCTCGCCCGGTCGCTTCGAAGAGCAGGTCCACGAGTCGGTCCACGCAGCTCAAGCAGGCGGTCAAGGGGGCAGAGGAGGACGAGGAGGAGGGCTGGGAGGAGCCCGACTTCGACGACTACCTCGAGTCGTTGATCCCGGAGGAGAAGCGCGCCCAGTTCACCCCTTTCGCCCCTTCTTCCCGCGCGCAGGTGTAGCTTTCCCCTCTCTCCTCTTGCCCTTCTTAGCATACTAGATCGCGGTGCACCCCTTCCTTTGTTGTCACACTAGCTCGTCGGTCTATACTCGCATCTCGCACTTGCATTGTAGCTCGTTCTGCTGATTCTACCAGTCGTCGTCGTCCGGCGCCTGGGTCTTCCGCTTGACCTCCTCGTCCTCGCTCTCCTCGGCGCCCTCGTCCTTCGCCGCCTTGAACAAGCGGTCCATCTCGGCCTCGGCGCGCTGCGAGTCGGTAAGACCGTCTTGCTTGATCAGGGACTTCGTCGACTTCTTGACGGCAGGAGGAGGCGCTTCGGAGACTGTGAGAGGGAAGAGTTAGCATGGGCGGAAGGAAGGAAGAAGGGAGAGACGGGGGAGAGCAGAAGGACGAGAGGAAGTAGGATGTACGAAGCTCCATGCCGCCAGGTCGCAAGTTGACCCTCTGCCTGGGCCTGTCCTTGCCGTCCTTGTAGTCGCTGGCGCTCATCGAAGGCGCAGAGGCGGCGGTCTCGACGAAGACATCATCCTGGAAGCGCTCGACCTTGGCTCGCGGAATCTGTTTGACACGCGACAACGTCAGTCGGCCGCCAACTCGCATACGGGAGGAGATCGTGACGGAAGACGCACCTGGAAGCTCACGACCTGCACTTCCGACGGCGTAAGCCTCAACGCCCGAATGACCTCGACGCTCTTGACGTCGACGGCAGTCTTGGGGAAGTAGGCGAAGGCGGACTGGAGCGTTCCGTGCTCAAACTTGGGGAGGAGGGTGAACTTGTCCTTCGCTTCGGGCGAGAGCTCGTAGGCGAGGCAGGAGCGCTCGCCGCGGGAGTAGGCGAGGAGAATGTGCGTATCGAGGTCGACGAAGACGCTGAGAGGGGCGGGGGAGACGTCGAGGGTGTTCTTCGCAAGCTGGGAAAGCTTGGTAGGCGAGGAGGGCGAGTCGAGCTCGTAAAGCTGGAGCTCGCGGCTCGCGGCGCGGTTGAAGCCAGTCGTGACGAGGTGCTGCTCAGAGGCCCATGCGACGCGAGCGGGACGGACCGAGTCGTGCGAAGGCGAAGAGACGACGGACGAGGGCCTACGCGGGTCGAGGACGTGGAGCTGCTTGTTCTTCGTCGCGACGGCGAGAAGGGTTCCTTCGGGCGACCAGGAAGCGGAGGAGACCTGCAGAGTCGACTGAATTAGCTCTGAAGAAGGAAGAAGGCGATAGATCGAGGAACGAGCGAAGGAAGAGAAGAGAAGGGAAGAGGCAGGGAAGAGGACGAAACGACGCACCCCTCCTTTCGGCAACGCCGCCTGCACGATGACCTCGCCCTTCTCAACGTCCCACACACGCGCAGTCGGATTGCCGTGGTCGTCCGAGACGGAAAGGAGGACGTTCTTGGCGGCGGGGTGGAAAGAAAGGGCGTTGATGCGGTCCATCTTCGAGTCTGCGCGACGGCGGAAACATGGAGAGGGTCAGCCGACATATCCGTGAGAGAGAAAGAGGCCCGGGGTGACGAAGAGGCGCACCGCTGAGCAGTTGCCCCTGCGCCTCGCCAACCTTCTCCGCCCAACCCTCCCCTCCCTCGCCCTCTGGCACCTCAAACACCCGAACCGCGCCGTCGTCGCCCGCGATCACGGCCCTGCGCGGGTTGAACGGATCGACCTCGAAGTCGACGAGTGTCGTGCCGCTTTGCAGCGCGGCGATATGCGGTGGGAGACGGCCCTTCTGCGAGAGAGGGTGGACGGCGAGGCGGCCGCCCGGGCCGGAGAGGGGGTAGAAGAAGAAGAGGGACGTGGTCTGCGGACATGCGGGACAGCGTCAGGATTTGCCCCGGTTGGAAGAAGAGGAGCGGTAGCCCACCTTGAGCAGAGTAACGTCCGGGCTCGTCGTTGCGCTTACGTCCTTGACATCGTAGTACTCGGGCTTGAGGGACGTCTTGCCCGTGAGGAACTTCCTGCTCCAATTGGGGTTGAACCGCTCGCCAGGCGCACGGTTAGAGGCCGCAGGCGGCGTGGTAGCCGAGGCAGGGGGCTTCGAGGCCGGAGAAGCGGAGGTCGCTGAGAACTCCGGCGGCGAAGGAAGAGGAACAGTCGCGGACGGAGAAGGCGCGGACGAGGGGGCCGAGGCGGGTACAGTGGCGGCAGCGGGAGGAGCGGGAGACGGCTGGGTTGTCACGGCGGGAGAGGGCGCCGCTGCCGATGGAGCTGGAGACGGCGAGGCGCCTGTCTTTTTCGCACCGCCGAAGGTCGGCCTCGTTTGCTGTGCGCCGAGCGAGAGGGAGGAAAGAGACGCAGTTGGCGGCTCCTCCGTCTTCGTCTCGATCGAGGTCTCCTCCGCTTTCTCGCCGAAGCTACGAGTAGACGAGGTAGGCGTGGCAGCGGGGCCGGTGGGTGCTGGAGCGGGAGGGGCGGTAGTTGCGACGGGGACGGGCGGCGGAAGGTCCTCCTTCGCCTCCTGTACAGCCGATTGAGCAACCGAGGCCGTCGACGCGGCGGAAGGTTGCGCACTCGGTGACGTCGCGGTCGACAGGCGCTCCTTGTTCGGCCACGACCTGCCCGGCTCGAGCTGGCGCTTCTCGAGAAGGGCACCCTCATCTTGTCCAGCGAGCCAGTCGGCGGCGGAGAGCGCGGGGACTGTGAAAGGAAGGTGCGATCAGCAGTCTCGAATGGGAGTTCTTGAGAGGAACGAGGAGCTGGAACGGGGCGTACCTCCAGTTGAGACGGGCGGATAGAGCTCCGGGAAGAAGTCGACGTACTACAACAAGGAGAAAAGGAGGATTGGTACGTGCTTCCAGCGCGACTGGAAGTCCAGACGACGCATAATGCAGCGGAATCAGGGAAGGGGAGAAAAGACGCACCTGCCGCCTTGGAACGGCAACGGACACCGGAACGACCGCGCTGTCGTTCGTGAGCACGAGAAGACGGTTGACCTCGGCATGCTGGAGGTCGAGGTGCTTTTGCTGAGCGCGAGGCGGGAGGAGAGCGGCAGAGAGAAGAGGAGCGGGGAGAGGCGCGTAACCTGCAGGCGAGGGAAGGGAGGTGAGTCCTGGCACGCGAGCATTTCTCGAACTAAGATAAGAAGGCGAAAGAAGAGGAGGAGGGGGGACGCACCCTCGGTAAACACGCTCGGCCCGCCAACTTCGACCCACCTCAGGGTCATGTCGCCCCTTCCAGCCAAGTACACGATGCCCCTCGCCTCGTCCAGGACCGGCTGCAGCACGCCCGTGTTCGTGTCGACGCGCTGGGTCTTGATCGGCCCGCCGGGGAGGTTGCGCAAGTCGAAGAGCGAGTACTCGCGGTCGCGGGTCTTGGTCGTGCCGGTGGTGAGGATCTGGAAGGCGCCAGAGGAGGAGGGAGAGAGGTGGACGTGGCGAGAGGGCTTGAGGCCGGCGTGCGCGAGGGTCTCCTGCGAGTCGAAAGTAGCGAGCGTCAGCTCGTGTTCAGAAAGAAAAGACGAGACCGCCGAAAGCAAGCGTCAAACTCACCGCAACCACGCCCTCTCCAGCTCGAACGTCCCAGACCCTCAGCTTCCCATCCCTGCCCGTTGCCGTCACGCTCCTGCCGTCCTTGCTCCACTGGGCGCTCCAAGCCGGACTCGGCTGCTCGAACGTCTTGACGATCTCGCCCTTGACGGCCGCATCAAAGACGCTCAGAGACGCTCCCGACGAGGCGAGAGCGACGCCGGACGCGAGCGGGTGCGGCGCGAGGACGTCGACGGGCTTGGAGGTTCCGGTCGAGAGCGAAAAGAGCGGTTTCGGGGCCAGTGGCGGTGCAGTCGGGTTCGAGAAGGACTCGACAGGCGGGAGGTCGAAGACGCTGATGGCGCTCTTGTCGCCACCGACATAGAGGAGGTCGTCGAACGCATCCGCGGCGAAGGAGGTGATGCTCCTCAGGCCGATCGAGAGCGAAGGAGCGCGGGAGCCGAACTTGCCCGGGCCGGTCGCGTGCGGGATGGCAAGAAGGGTGCCTGTGAAGGAGAATAGGGTCAGTATATAAGCAGGGGGAGGAATCTGGGGAAGAAAGCGGACCGGAAGCGTTTCCCAGCGCAAGCCAGTACTCGCCGGCCGCCTGGATGCCATCGCTCGTCTCGTTCAGCAGAGCAGTCGCGAGCGGAAGCTCGGCGTACCAGCCCTCGCGCTACGGGGGAGAACAGCGGGTCAGGGGAAGGCGGCGAGGAAGAAAGGGAGTGAGGGCGCACCTTGGCCGGGTTGGCGACGGCGTTCTTGAAGGGGGAGGACCAGAAGCGTGGAGGCATGCTGGTGGCAGTGCTTGATTAGGGGAAGAAGGTGCAGAGGAGCTGAACAACGGGGACAACAAGGGAGGTCAGTGGGCGGTTGCTGGATTGACGAGGTGGATGGGCCGGCCTCTGCCTCAGCGAGCGCTCACTCAGCTCGCTAGGGCGGTGCAAAGTCTCCTCGTAGGCTCACAAGCCGTCTTCGCTGCTGCCGCCGTCCTCCCCCACTTGCCCTCCTTCTCACACTCGCTCGTCACACGAACCTCCGGGAGTGTTGACAGTCTCGACCGCACTTTTAGACAGCTTGCGGAGTCAGGCAAGGGAACGCACGGCTGCTCGAGGGTGTTGACGACAGAAGCGGTGCTGGCGAGTGACGAGCGCGATCCGGCCGAAGACAACGACGGAGGCGGTCGAGTGGTTGCGAGAGCCTTCGGGACGACGGTGAGAGCTGTCGAGGACACTGCGAGCTGAGCCAGCGAGGAGCGTGAGCAGCGAAGGAAGCCGACCTTGGTCCTCCCTCCCCGACTCACTTGCCGAGAGCGCAGCGCAGTCCGCAACCCCTTCCAAGTCTTCCTCCTACCGTTTCCCACGCGGTCCAATGGGCGTCAAACAGGCGAGAAAGAGACAACAAGCATCGCCTTGCAAGCACAACAAGCGTCTCCTCCTCATCCCACCACCGGCGCCGCCCTCGCCTTGCGCTCGTTCGTCTCCTGCCCCCTGCCCGGTCGAGGCGCGTAGCCGCCAATGGACGAATTGCCGAGAGCGGGGCGGAGCTGCGTGGGGAAAGAGGGTCAGCATGCGGGAGAGAGAGGGCAAAGAGGAGAAGAAGCATACGAGAGCCTGCTCCTCCGCGACCAGAAGCTGCTCAGTCCGTCCGCCAGCGATGCCGTTGATGGCCTGTGTACGAGCAAAAAATGTCAGCCACTTCGTCTGTGGAAGTTCCCAGGAAACCCCTTTCGCAATGGAGAACGGAAGGGTGAATGCGAGAAGAGCCAACACGCACCTCGATCCTCGGCGTCCTCTGGGCCGTGCACATCCCGGCGAGCATCAACTCGAGCGCCTGCATCCCCTCCTCGCCCTTGCCGCCGCGCGGACCGCCCTTCTTCGCGCCCTGCCCCGCGCCGACCGCGTTCTCCAGAACCTGGACGGCCGCCTTGGGGTCGAGCATGACCGGGTGGGACCGCGGCAGGGCGTAGTACCGCCCGGCGACGTCGTCGAACAGGACGTCGCTCTCGAGCGAGGCGACGCTCGTCGACGCGGTCGAGGGCACGAGCAGGCGCCACTTGTGGAACGGGAGCGGCGGCGGGAGCGTCATGACGAGCTGCGAGGGGAGGTGCACGAGCGACGGGTCCGGGTTCGTCTTGACCGGGTCCCAGAGCGTGCTTGGGTCGGTCGCGGAGGAGGGAGGGGGCGGGACCTCGATCATCTCGAAGACGAGCCCGCGAGCCATCAGAGGCGAGCCGGGCCCGCCGCGGTAGATCGAGGAGAGGCGCATGACGAGTGAGGTGGGGAGCCTCGTCTCCGGAGTGGCATGCGAGTTGGCGGAGCGGGTCGCGCGGTCCGCCGCGAGGGAGGATTCGAGCTCGACGGACGGGTCGAGGCGGAGATAGTCACCAAGGTGCAGGAGCTCGGGGCCGTAGAGGAGGTGAGAGTGCGAGAGATAGCGGGTGCGGGCGGGGCGGAGGGAGAGGTTCGAGAGAGAAGTGGGAGGAACGGTGGAGGAGGCGGCGAAGTGGGTGCCACTTTTCATGGATGGGATTCTGCGAACCAGACGAAGGTAAGTACGGAAAGGGGAAGAGCGGGAAAGGGCAACGCACGGTCGAACTTGAATCGCCGCGTACGCCTTCGCGATCCGGTGCGCCACCCTGAATGCCTGCGCGACCCCTCCCCACCCGCTGCCCTGAATGTCACCCCACCTCTTCTTCCTCCCGTCCGCCTCAAAGACATCGACGGCGTCGGGGTCGTCCACGCCGGGCATCGTCTCGTTGAGGTACTGCACGTTCGAGGGGATGTACCCGACCCAGGGCGTGACGTTCTCGCCCCGCACGCCCTCGAGCGTGTCGAGGTCGCTCATCCCGAGCAGCTCGACGCGAAACTGCTCCTCGACCGCGCCTCCGGGGCTCAGCACGACCGTCCGCGCCCGGACGATGCCCGGCCAGCGGCTGAGCTGGGCGTTGCCGAGCGGGCCTTCCGGCGGCGGGCCGAGCGGGACGCGCACCCACACGAGCTCGCCGCACCGCGCCACGGTCGGGAACGTCAGGTCCTGCTGGACCTGCTCGGGCGGGACAGTTGACGAAGCCGCGAGGACGTCGGCGGTCGCGGCGCTCATCTGGGCGGCGAGGTCCTCCGCTTGCGCCTGCGCCGCCGCCGCGTCCGCTTCGAGCTGCAAGCCCGACACGACCTTGCTCGACGGGCGAGACTTGCGCCCGGAGGCGGTGCGCGCGCCGACGCTTGTGAGCTTGCCGTAGTCGGACGAGAAGTCGTCGTCCGAGCCGTCGTCGAGCGGGTCGTCGGCGCCGCCCATCGCCTCGTCGTACGCCGCGCCCGTGACGATCCCGCCGTTCTCCTCCGCCGCGACCGACGGCTCGCGACTCGCCGCCGCGCTCTTCCCGCCTCGTCCCGATGCAGCTCCGCCTCGTCCTCGACCCCGCCCTCGACCGCGGCCCCTTCCACTCGTCGGCGTTCCGCCAGCACCAGAAGGACTCGCGCTCGCGCTCGGCGCCGGCGTCGGCGCTGCAGGCTTCTTCTTTGGCGGGGCAGCCACCTCCGCCGGGTCGACGTAGTCGTCGTCGCCGTCGTCGCCCGGGTCGGCCATCAGCCCCTGCATCGCCTCAACGTACTCGCTCGTGCGCTTGCGCTTCCTCGCGCCGAGCTTTGGCGCGGTGCCCGTCTCCACGCCGAGCGCGGCGGCTGAGGGGCGCGGCGGGGAGACCTTGCAGCCGTCGCAGGAGCAGTTGCCGTGGCGGCCGTAGATGAGCCAGCTGAGGTGCTTGCCGAGCGAGAGGGCGGAGCGGATCTTGCGGGAAGAGTGGCCTGTGCGAGGGCAGCGAGGAGTCGAAGGGTCAGCTTCCTCCGGGAAGAGGTGAGACGGGGCCCATCTAAAGATTGAAAACGCACCAAAGATGAAGCGGTCGAGGCGGAGCTTGCTCTTGTCGCCGCCCTGCTTGGCCGCGAGCGAGTCGGCCTTGGGGTGCGTGACCTGCTGGAAGAGGCCGTAGCCCTTCGGCAGGCTTGCGAGAATCCAGTGCGAGTTGGCGTCTACAGGGGGAGAAGGCGCTGGTCAGCTGCGACAGCTCGAGGAGAGGGGAAGAAAGGAGGACGAGGAGGAAGGGGAGGGGGTGGTAACGCACCGTTGAAGAGCCCGAGGTCCTTTGCGAGGACCTCTGCGGCGGTCCTCCTCCAGATCTGCTGTTTGGGCTCGTCGTCGGTGAGCAAGGCCATGTTGGGCCCTTGTTCGGGCCACCTCGTCTCGTCGCCGTCGCCGAAGTCGTCGTTGAGCGCGATCGTGTGCGGGCGGTCGCGCGCGTTGGCGAGGATCGAGTAGCTGACCTTGTAGCTGCCTGGAATGGGCTGACCCGGCGGCATGGCGTCCGGGGCGAGCGTGCGCGAGAGAAGAGCGAGTCGAGGGGGACGGGGGGAAAGAGGGAAGCGGTGGAGAGGAGTGTGCAGCGAGTCGTAGGGCGACTGGGTGGGTGCAGGGGAGTGCTGAGCAGTGCTGGTACCTCCGTAGCAGTGTGCGCCGTCTTCCCACGCGAGCGAGGTCGTCGGAGTTGGCCAAGCGCGACCCTCGTCCTGCGACGCCGACCCGTTCTGACAACTCTCGCCACAGCTCACTCGGACGGCCACAGAGCACTCTCACACACTCTCTGGTCCACAATCACCTACTTCCACTGGTCACGAGGCACGGAACGAAAACACAGCGGTTCATTCTCTGCTCTCCCGCCTTGCCCGCCGTCCAAGGTCAACTACATCCCCGCCTGGTTCATCTCCTGCAGCATGTCGTCCAGCTGCGCGAGGATGACGCTGTTGGGCGCCCGCGACTTGAGCTCGCTGTCGAAGTGCAGGGGAGGAAGAGGGAGGAAAAGGTCAGTTGGCTCTGTCCAGCTCTTCGACGCGAAGCTCGAGAAGTGCCCGCCAGCGGGCGAAACCATCGAGCAACAGAAGGGTGAGAGGACAGAGACGCACATCAGCTTCCCCCTCTCCCCCCTCCTGACGCACTCCCTCCCGGCCGCCTCCCACTCGCCACACCTCACCCACAGCTCGCTCCTGTTGCGCCCCTCGCACCGCTCGACGTACTGGCTCGCCTGCCGCGGCGCGCCGGCCTTGATCAGCTCGTCAACGAACGGCTCGTACCCGATCGGCGACTTTTTGCGCGAGACGGTCGACAGGGTCGAGAAGTCGCGCAGGTGGACGAGGGCCCGGAGGAGGATGTACCAGTACCTGTTCGAGTGGACGATAGCCCGAATCAGCACCTTGACCAAATGCCAGGACCGGGTTAAGCTGAAAGGGAAAACCGCCGGACGCACCTCTTCTCGCCCACGGCAAACTCTTTCTTGACCTTCTCCGCCTTCTTCAGCATCGCGTCCATGCCCTGCGCGCCATCCTTGCCGCCGGCGAGGACGAGCGCGCGGATCGTGGCGTTGACGGAGAGGCCGACGAGCGGGCCCGCGGCGGGCACCTCGGACTCGAGCGCTTGTTGCAGCGCGAGTAGGCGGGTCGAGTCGGTCAGCATCTGCGAGGGAGGGAACGTCAGCGCAACGGTCAGTAATGGAGATTGGACAGCACGAGAAGCGAATGGGAAGGGCGCACCTTGGCCTCGAACGAGGCATCCTTGTCCTCCGCAAAGCTCTTCTGCGCCTTGCGGACCTTGGCGACCCGTTCTCCGAAGTCCTACGCATCCACATGGGCTCAGTGCACCGTCAGTCTCGCTTTCCCAGTAATATAGGAAGCGAACCAGACGGAAGGAGATTGAGGGAAAGAAACGCACCGACTCCCTCAAGCTTTCCACCACGCTCTCGATCCCCATCTCCGTCCTGCGGTCGTCCTGGTACCAATAGTCCCAGAGCAGCCGCCGCCCGTCCTCCGAGTCGAGCGCGCGGCACCACAGCTCGAACAGCCTCGAGGCGGGGCCGTTGCGCGCGCTCGCGGGGGCGGAGGTGGAAGAGGAAGGCGCGTGGGAGGATGAGGAGGCAGGGGCGAGGAGGGAGGCGTCGACGCGCTCGATGAGGCGGAAGAGGTCGCCCGGGGTGTGTGTGCGGCGGAGGGCGAGGAGGACGGCGAAGACTGCACGGACGGAGGGGGGCGGAGGGCAGGAGGGAGAATGTCAGTTCCAAGATCGCGACTCGGCACTCCAGCCGCCCCTCTCCTGCGCTGCGCGAGGTTGGGGAGCAGCGGAGAACGTGAGGCGAACGCGAGACTGACCCAAATCCGTGTCCACCGCCCTTCCCGCCCGCGTTCCGCCCGTCACAGCCTTCCTCAGTCCCTCCTCGCCCTCGCCCATCCTCACCAGCATGGGCACGACCTTGCCCACGCGCTTCTCCTTCGCGAGGAGCAGGCGCGCGAGCTTGGGGCGCGAGAGCGAGAGCGCGAGCGGGGAGAGGTCCGCGGGGGAAAGGGCGAGGGTGGAGGGCGCGGCGGAAGAAGGGGACGGGGCGGAGGAAGGGAGGATGGCGGAGCGGGCGGCGGGCGGGGCGGAGGAGGACGAGGAGGACGAAGAGGCGGAAAGCGTGCGGAGCTTGTCTACGATCTCGGCGCAGACGTCCTCATCGCTCCGGACTTGTCCGCCCCTCGCAGCGGCCGAAGGAGAGGCGGAGGCGATGAGCTGGCGTGCCCAGTGCTTGACGACGGGCGTGAAAGGGAGGCGGAGGAAGGAGGAGAGGCGAAGGGCGAGGAGGTGCTGCCCGAGGGCGAGGAGGCGCGGGATCAGGAGAAGAGAGGGAGGCGTGCGGTGGTACCTGCAGGGCGAATCTATCAGTAGGCACTCCCTCTCGCAAGCCGCAGATCTCTGACGTGGCCAAGTCCAGCTGATTGGAAAAGAAGAGAGTAGGCACGGAAAGAAACGCACTGCTCCCAGGTCATCGGCAGTCCCACTCCAGCGTCCCGCACCGCGTTCAGCACCCTCAGCGTTCTGGTCGTGGCGACGAAGGAGGACGGGTCGTACGCGCCGAGGAACGACTTGCCGAACGCGGCGGCCTGTTTCAAAGGGGACGGAGCGAAGGTAAGCGGACTGGTTCTGTCGATCGATGGCCGCAGAAGTATCGGGCAGCTAGCGACAGGACACGAGGAGAGCACAAGCCCAACGCACCTTGAGCAGCTCCCCTGCCTCGCCTCCCCTCCACTCCCTCGCGGCGGCCTCGCAGCACTCCTCGACGGCCTTGACGAGCTCCCCTTGCCCACCCCCGCCCCCGCCGCCGCCCGAGGCGAGGATCGAGCGCACGTACTCGTCCGCGCGCGGGGAGCGGTCGTGGTGGAACAGAGAGGAGGCGGAGAGGAGCAGGGCCGAGGGGGAGAGCGAGCCGGGGAGGAGGGTCGAGAGGGTTGGAGCTTGCGGAAGGGATGAGGAGTGAAGCGTCAGAGCACGTCGCGACCCCATCCTTTTCCCGCGAGGGAGGCGAAGAGACGGGGACGAGCAGAGCCGGACGACGCACTGGGGACCATCTCGATCAGCTCGCACCCCTCCGTCGGGCACACGACCCGCACGCAGTCGATCTCGGACGTGAGGTGCACGGGGGACGAGTAGAAGTACCTGTTCACGCGGGCAAGCACGACAAGTCGCCCTCTCGTCTCGTCAGCACGAGCCAGAGAGGGAAACAGGAAGAACTGAGCGCGACGCACTGCAGCGTCTCCCCGAACGGTCCGACGATGACCATCGTCCTCTCCCACGCGACGGCGACGGCATTGTCGCCGCACCACTCGACCTGCCGCGGGCGGGCCTTCCACTCGCCCTGCTCTCCTTCGCCGGTCGCGATCCCGTCGAGCACGCAGGACGAGAGCATACGCGAGAGATCCGAGGTGTGGACGGTGAGGGTGTAGGGTGGGTGGAGGGGCGGGGTGGAGGAGGGGGGGCCGGAGGAAGAGGAAGGAGAGGAGGTCAGGACGGCGAGGAAGCGGCCGTTTGGGGAGGGGGTCAGCGAGACTATGGGTGCGGGGGTGGGAAGGTGCTGTAGGGCGGCAGGAGGGAAGGGTCAATACGTGCAGCCTGCAGTAACGGGTCGAGGACTTGCTGCGCTTCTTCGAAGAAGCGGGGAAACGCCCAGCACGGAGTGAAACCGCACGCACCTGCTCCACACATTCGATCTCGTCCATGCGCAACACCCTCCCAGTCCCGTCCCTCGTCCCGACCACAACCTCGATCCCCCTCGTCGAGCTCGCCTCGTCGCCCACAATGACCGCCCACGGCGCATTCGCAATCTCGTCCGGCGGAAGCGTCGGTGGAGCAAGCGGTGTCGACCGGAGCTGCGCTGCCGCCGCCGCGCCGCCGCGCTTCTTCCGCCTCGTGGTCGGAGCAACAAGCGCCGAAGTCGGGAACCCCTCGACGAGCGCCTGGTCGTCTTCCTCGCCCTCGTCTCTGCCCATCGCGAACCCTTCGACCTCGGCAAAGGACCCGTTGGCGTAGCGCACGACGACGGCGCCGCCGTCGCTCGTGAAGGCCGGTTTGGCATCGACGACGCCGCCGCCGGCTTCGGCGCCGGGGAGGGTGCCTTCGGTGTAGGGGGCGGGGAGGTGCGGGTGGGTGTGGAGCGGGTAGAGGCGGAAGGTGGGGGAGTGGGTTGGGAGGAGGAGGAGGGTGTCTGGCGGGACGGGGGGAGAGGCGAAGGAGCGGAGAGAGGAGGACGAGGAGGAGGGGTGCGGGAGGTAGAGGAAGGTTGAGAGCGGAGTTGGCGAGTCCCACTGTAGAAGCGAGTGAGGGTCAGCCTGACTGAGAAGGGGCAAGAGGGGAGGAAGGAGCGGACCTGGATGGTCTGGAGTTGCTTGCCCGCTGCCGAGTAGACTCGGATGGTTGCGCCCTTGTCGCGGGTGAATCTGGATGCGTCTGTGACGAGGACTGGCTTGTGGGGGTCGCGGAGCAGAGCTGCAAGAGAGGGAAGCGAGGTCGGCCCCACCCCGGTCGGAAGGGTCAGCATGCGCTTCGGACGAGGGAGGGAGCGTGCGGGGGCGTACCGAGTGGACCTCCGTGGGTGCTGGAAGCGACGAGGTGGTCTGCGATGTCGAGTTGGGCGAGGGGGGAGGATGCGAGCGAGTAGGCAGAGGTGGAGCGGTAGAAGGACGAGGGCCCGAGGGGCTGCCAGGTGGCGGTCGAGGCCGTGACCATCTGTGCCACTGCGATCGTGAGTGAGAGCAACAAGCGAGTTGAGCGGGTAAAGAGCGGGAACGAGGTGCGGGCGGCGACGACCCGGTAAGATTGAAAGTCCGCCTCTTCGTACGCCGCTCTTACCGCTCAAAACTGGCTGGTTCGTTTGTGCTCGCGCGTGGCCTCCCGCTAGATAGCCTCAAATCCATCCACCAGCCGCCTTACGACCTGCCGCCGTCTCCTCCTCCTCCGTCAGCTCCACCTCAAACCCCCGACTGGCGTACTCCTGACCGACCCTGATACGCCGTACGCCCTGAACAGGGGGGACCAGGGGTCCGTGCCATACGCCAGTCGGTACGCCACGCCCAGTACGCCTGCTGCGGGGAAGGCGGATCGAATGGCGTACCAGATTGAGACGCTTCGTGTGGCTGCAGGAGGAGCAGGGGCAGCGTTGTATCGGCCTCGCGGTGTCACTGGTGTACCTACGGAGCGGTACGGGAGGCGGCGGAGCTGGAACGGCCCTCTTTGTCCTCCTTGAAGCCGCCTTTTCCTCGCCGCTTCTGCTTCTTCTGCATCCTCTTATCACACTTTCCTGGCCTTCCGCTTTTCGCAACTTACTCCCGACAGCGATGTGTACCTGCTGTACAGGTCGGACCCGGCATCAGCGCACCGGCGCTGTGTT
>JAQJIZ010000055.1:0-86520 GCA_029873605.1 Rhodosporidiobolus sp. SP3-3/4
GTCTCCATCCAGCAGAGGGGGTGCAAGAGGGTCAGCTGGCGGTAGAGCGTGGAGAAGGAGAGACACTCACGATGTGGGAAGATGTCGAGCGGGACTCGACGAGTTAGGAGAAGGAGGAAGAGAGACGAGGAAGCAGCCCGCCGAAGGTCACTCGCCTCGAGAAAAGGGGTTCAGCGAACGGCATACACCCTCACGCGCTCGACATTCCGGTCTCTAGTAGCCCGTGCGCCCAAACAGACGCTCAGGGAGTCTATCGCTGCTGGTCCGCAACGAAGCGAAGGCGGAAAGAGAAGGTGGAAAAGGTGGGAGGCGAAGAGCGTTGACGAAAGTGCCCGGACCAGCTCGCGCTGCAGAGGAGAGGGTTGAGAGGGTCCAAATGAGCATTCCGGGGAAGTATCAGCGCAAACGAGGGAGAGAAACAGGAGGAAGAGGTGGATGAGAAGGTCCTCCCGCTCTTCCTGCCTCGCACCATCGCACGCTTGACTCGCTCGTCTCGCGACGCCTGTAGAGCACGAGAGAGCGAGACAGGCGGGCGAGAAGGATTGCGAGGTCCAGGGCGTACTGTCCACTTCCAGCCCTACTTCCTGCTTCTATCCCTCCCTCTCCCCCACCTTGACCGCGACCGCCTCGACCGGCTCGGCAGCGAGGTCGACCTTCGCAACGCCCTTATTGAGGCCCTCGAGGAGCATGCAGGCTTGGCAGAGCGGCTGAGACGAGAGGTGGCCGCAGCGTTGGCAGGCCTCTGTGAGCGGAAGAGGGAGAGGCAGTGTCAGCGCTTCACGTTCTCGACCATGATTTTGGTCGATCGCAATAGCGACGAAGATGAGGGGAAAAGACCGAGACAGACAACGCACGCTGCACCGGCCCCCCTCCGCCACCTCCCGCTCCCTTCGCCGCTCCTCCCTGTCCCTCTCCCTTGCACCTCCCCACACCGCCTCGCCCGCGCCCAGTCGGCACCGTGTACCCCTTCTTCTGCACCGTCGCCCATGGGTCCGGGTCGCCGCCGGCGCGCGGGCCGCGGAGGAAGTGCGATGAGGCGAGGGATTCGCCGGAGTAGATCTGCGAGAGAGGCGGGAGGGGAAGAGAGAGGATTAGTCCAAAGCTCGCCCGCCAGTGGGACCTTACGCGGCCGCCGAAAGGCCAGACAGAAAGGAGAGAAGCGGAGCAAGATGAACTGAACGCACCAAGTCGACGATCGCGCTCGGCCGGACGGCCTCGAGGTCCTTTACCAGCGCGCGGGCGTATCCTCGGTAAGCTGTCGGGGCGTAGATGCACTCGGTGGAGTGATAGTCGAGTTTCTGCGGCCCAGCGGAAGTCCAAGTCGATCAGTTTTAGCGCCGGAAGCGAGGCATGGAGAGGAAAAAGTGGAGGGCAGAACGACGCACCTTGAAGTAGGCATACATGACGATCTCCTTCTCGTAGGCGTACTTGAACGGCTTCGAGCGCTTGATCGTTCGCGGCAGCATGTTTTCGAGTCGCTTCTCCTCGTTGCCCTCATCGTCCGAGACGTCGTCGTCCGGTAGCGGGTTGTTCCCATCCGGGTCGCCGCCGGTGGTAATGGCGGTGCAGCGCTGCAAGCGAGCGAAGTCGCCACGGAGGACTGGGAAGGTGAGGAGGAAGAGGAAGGAAGGGGAGAAGGGAAGAGTCAGTTGGTGGAACAGGAACGTTGGTCAGATGACGGAGCAGAATGTAACGTACCGTTCATCAGCACCGTCTCCGCCACATCGTCGGCGTTGTGGCCCGTGACAATGTGGTCGACCTCGAGGGTGTGCGCGCCGCGGTCGAGCGCTTGACGGCGGAAGACGCCGCAGTAGGTGCCTGCACTCTCACCCAAAGCATCAATCAGTACCTTGCGCAGCGAGCAGGGCAATGAGGAGTGGAGGCGGAGACGCACAGTTGCCCTTCTTCCCGACCGACGAGACGACCTTATCCATTGTCCAGCCCTGGTAGAGCTCCTCGTACGAGAGGATCTTGAGCGGTAAGCGGTACTGCTCGGCGTTGCGCTTGACGGTCTGCTCGCGTTGCGGAAGGTCAGCCTCTCCTGCCGACAAGAAGAGGAGAAGGGGCAAGCGGGCGCACATCGAGAGAAGCGTCGCGGTAGCCGCTGATGCCTTCGTCGATGGAGAGGAGGCACAGGTCGAGGCCGTAGTCGTAGCGCTCGTTGAGGAGGGTCATGATGTAGGCGAGGACAGTCGAGTCTGGGCGGGGAGGAGGAGATCAGGGTCAGCAAGCGGGACATCACCCCCTCAAGCACTCTGGAGAGCTCGGCTGGAGCGAGCTCCAGTGGAGAAACGGGGAGCGGAACAGAACGGCCACGCACCCTTTCCTCCGCTCGCCCCGATCGCGACCCGCTCGCCCCTCCTGAACAGCTCCCTCCGTTTGCCCTTGCGGCCGCCCTCGAGCTCTGCCTGGCCGTAGCCCATGATAGTGTGGTGGACCTCTGTCTCGAAGACCTCGAAGAAGCAGTCCTTGCAGACGGGCTGGGCGTTCTTGGGGCGTCGGATGATGGCGCGGTTCGGGGAGGTGGGCGGGCAGAGGGCGCAAGGAGCCATGGTGGGTGGTCGCGAGAGAGGTGGCGAGGGGTGGGCAGTCTAGCTTAGACCGAGAGGAAGGAGGAGGAGGGAGGCAGTGAGGAGGACGAGAAGGTGGGCAGGCGGTGGCGCGTCGAGGGGCGGCGGGCGAGGGTGCGCAAAAGGCGCCTAGGCTGACTACAGGAGTGGTGAGTGAGCTGCATAGTCCCTCCAGACGGTGTGAAGAGCAGGAGACGAACTGGGAGATGAGGAGCGAGGCGGTCGGCGAGCGCGAGGGCCTGGGGGCGTAGGGGCAGTGTCGCGCGCGAGTTGTGCGGGGTGATTGCGGGTGTCCGAGGTGTGCTTAGCTAGATTGAGCTGGGGAGTTGAAGCGGGTGTTGAACCTTGCTGGCTCTTCCCGAACCAACCTTGGCTTCCCTCTCCACCCGCTTGCACTCCCGACTTGCCGCTTCAGCGCGTGCACAGTGCCATGGAGCACAACAGCAAGTTACCCTCGCCACCCGGTGTCCCCCCACCGCTGTTCCGCGTCCGTCTCCCACTTCCCCTCCTCGGCTTGTTGACCTCGTCCCGACTGACCATCCCTCTCCCTCAGGCGACCGCACGCACCCTCGCACTCCTCCACACCGCCCTTTCAGCCCGTACGCACACCTTCGATCGCTCATTCCGGACGAGTGAGAGCTGACCCACTCGTTCGGAACGGCCAGTCGCGTTCGGCAGCGCGCTCGCCGTCGGCCTCTACCTCCACCACCGCAAGATTGTCAAAAACCAGGTCAGCATGGGCGTAGTTACTTCCTTCGATCGTGCCGAAGCTGATGGAACGCCGTCCTGCAGTACTACGGCTGGCCAGACGAGTGGTTCCCCTCGGTTTCCGCGTCTGTCCCCCTATGCTTCCTCTTTTCTTCCTCCCGGCTGACCTGTACTGCTTCCCAGCACCATCGGTGACTGGTTCCCCGAGCGCAACCTCTTCCAGCTCCTCATCGCGGTCACGTCCGGCCCGCGGTTCCTCCTCATCCTCGTTTCGTACCTCTCGCACCTCTCGCTCCGGCCTTCAAGCTCTCTACCTGGTATCCTGGCCGGAGTGGCCGTGCTCAGGACCCTTGCGTGCGGCGGATGGGTGTTCGTCACCTCGAGCGACCACGGAGACGTACACGACATTTTCATGGTCTCGTCCGTCTGTACCCTTCCCCTTCTCTCGTTGCCGTCCTGACGACCTCTTCCATAGCTACATCGCTCTCAACCTCCCCTACATGATCCTCCACACAATCCTCACCCCAACCGATTCGCCAGCCAAGTCTCCGCGCTGCTGGCTCGGCTCGACCTTCTTCGCCACGCTCGTGCCGCTCGTCTACTGGTACCTCCAGCACAAGGTGCACCGGGTAGCTGGTGGTGCGTCCTCCTCCTTCTCCTGAGCTATAATCTGAGGAAAAACAGCCTGACGAAGGAGAACACGCAGCCTACTCCGTCTACGCCCTATTCGAATGGTCTCTCATCGTCCTCGACGTCTCCTTCGATTCGACTATCATCCTCGAATTCTCCCCCTCCTCGTCCGCATCTCCCGCCGCTGAGCAGCTCAACCTCGTCGTTCAAGCCGCTTCGGCTTCGAGCCAGGTCGCTACCCCGCCGCAGCGCAGTGCGGTTTGGAGCACGCTGGCAAAGGCCGAGATGGCTACGTCGGGCGTGCGGCACTTCGCCTCGGAGACGTACCTTGGTGCGTTCTCTCTATCCCTTTTCTCGTCCTTCCGCTCACCTCCCGCCGCCCAGCCTTCGCCTTCTGGACCCTCCTCGTCGGACTGGGCCCCGCGATCTTCTACTCTTCCGTCTGGGCCATGGGCCTGTCCGGCGACGAGGTTCTCCTTCTGGTCACCCTCTCGCCGCTCGTCTTCTCCCTGCCCCTCCTCGGCCCTGCCCTCCTCTTGCTCTTCGCCCACCCGGCCATCTCCCACCTCGGCCTGCTCGTCGGGCTCGCGGCGCGGTACAGCGAGGACTGGGAGGGCGACGGGACGAGGCGGTTAAGGGTCATGAGCGCCGGGCTGGGGCTGGCGACGGCGGGAGTGGCGGCCGGGTGGTGGAGTGTGAGCAAGGATGCGGGAAGGGTGGAGGCGAAGGCGAGGTGCGCTTTCTCCCTCACTGTCCATCCTTGCCGCCGCTTTTTCCCTGCCGTTCCCTCCCTTTTCGTCCTCGCCATGTTGCTAATCGCCCTGCGACCGAATACAGCACCTTCCTATCCGGTCTCGTCCTCTCCGTCCTCGTCAAGTTCGCCAACCACTCCCTCAACCCGCTCTGGCCCTTCATGCGCTCCACTCCTGACGCCAATCCGCGGTACGACAACGGCGGGTGGAATGGCGTCGGCCTCATCCTCGCCGTCTTTGCCTACCTTGACCTCGCCGTTCGTCGGCGCCCTCCTCCCGCCGCCGCGAAAGAGAAGGACACGCCCCTGCCGACGTTCCCGGGCAAGGTCGCCGCGACGGTCGGCTTCGGGTCGCTCTTTTTCCTCCTCCACTGGCTCTACACCGACGCCGGCACCATCATCGCCTGGACCTTCGCTGGCTACCCGCACTCCGGCCCGTCCGCCTTCCCCGGCGGGCTCCTCACCCTCTTCTTCCTCGGCGCCGGGCTCGTCCTCCCTTCCTTCGTCTCGCCGCAGACGATCGCGAGCAAGACGACCTACATGGTCATGGCAGCGACCGCCGGCCCGCTCCTCTACGCCCTCGACGGCTGGGCAGGCTACCTCCCCGGCGCCTTACTCGGCACCTACGCCGTCGCGCTCTTCCCGCTCTTCCTCGCCTCCCTCCTGCGCCACTCCCCGTCCTCTCCGGGCGGAACCGTCGGCGGTGCGATGCTCCTCTACGCCGTGCTGGAGCTCGCGAGCACGTGGACCGTCGCGTACGCGTTTGTGCCTGCGGGCTGGGTCCTGAGGGAAAGGACGGACGTCGTGCTCGCGCTCACGCTCGGCGGAATCGGCATCGGGCTCCTCCCCCTCTCCGCCGCTCTCTCTCCTTCCTCCTCTCCTTCCTCCTCGCCGCCGTCGACCGTCCGCTCCAGGGCGCTCAAGCGCCGCCTCTCCGCCTTTTTCGCCCTCGTCCTCGTCCTCGGTGTCAGCGTCGTCGTCTACCGCGCCCAGGGCGGCGGCGTCTGGGACAAGGCCGTCGAGGGGCCGTACAATGCTGCAGAGAGGGTCGTCACCGCTGGGATCTGGACAGTGCACTTTGGGTTGGATGGGCGGTGAGTCGGGATTGAGCTTCAATCGAGAAAGGAGGGCGGTATGACTGACTCGCACTGCTTGTCGTTCTGCTCCATTGTCTCGCATCACAGGATGTGGGAGAGCCAGCGCAGGATGGCGGAGCTTTTCCTCGATGCTGAGATCGACGTCGTCGGTGCGTCCTCCGTTCCCCCCTATTTCACCTTCGTAAGTCTACTGACCTCCTCTCTCTCGTGCAGGGCTGCTCGAGACCGATGTTCACCGCATCGTCGGCGGGAACCGCGACCTGTGCGCGACCTTTCTCCTCCTTTTCTCGCCCTCACTTGGAGACTGACCTGTTCCTTACGACGATACAGCACCCAGTTCATCTCGCACGCGCTCAAGATGCCCTACATCGACCTTGGTCCGTCCCCAAGCAAGAACACTTGGGGTTAGTCTCCTTACTTCCCCCCTCCTCTCTTTCCCCTTCACTGAAGTCCACGCCCACCCGCAGGCGCCTGCCTCATCTCCAAGTTCCCCATCCTCCGCTCCTCGCACCACTTCCTCCCCTCGCCCAACGGCGAGCTCGCGCCCGCGATTCACGCGACGCTCGACGTCTATGGGACGGAGGTGGACGTCGTGGTCGCGCACAACGGGCAGGAGGAGGACCCGCTCGACCGGGAGCTGCAGAGCAAGGAGCTTGGAAGGCTGATGCGGGAAGGGTGGCCGAGGCCGACGTTGTTCCTCGGTGCGCTGCGTTCTCCCCTCCTCTCTGGTACCTGCCGCTCACGCTCTTGCGGTACCGTTCAGGCTACCTCGTCACGGTCCCGCATGCGGAGCGGCCGGCGCCGTACAAGTACATCGTCGAGGACGGGAAGATGCTTGATGTCGCCGTGCGTGGCTTTTCCTCCTCCTCCTGCCTTCCTATTCCGCTCACGTGCTTTTGGACACAGCCGCACGACCACGACCGGTGGTGTCAGTACATCACCTACCGCGGCATGCAGTGCGTCCTCCATTCCCTCCTCCCCCCTGTTTCGCTCACCGACTATTCTTCCTCCTCCAGCCGCGTCGGCTACGCCCGTCTCCAGCGTGGCGCCGACCCCTCCGTGACGGACTCGGAGATCCAGCTCGCCAAGTTCATCGTCCCCGAATCCGGCGCGACCACTTCCTCCTTCACCCGCGCCGGCCTCGCCGCCCGCGAAGCCGCCTCTTCCGACCCGTCCTCTCCTCCTCCTCGTCTCCCTCCCATCCCGCTCGAGTCCTACGCCTCCCATCTCGCCTCGACCGCCGCGCCCCTCGAGTCCGATTCGACCATCTGGACGCCCGAGCGGTACCTCCCCGCCTCGCTCCGCTTCCCGACCAAGTTCTACAACAACGGCGTCAGGGGCCACTACTACATCGTGCTGACGGGCGAGAAAGGTCCATTCGGGCCGAACGCGTTCATGGACCCGGAGGAGAAGGAGGCGAGGCGGTTGAGGGAGATGGCAGAGCTGGAGAAGCAGGTCGTCGATGGGGGATGCCCTGTGCAGTGAGATGGGGGTCACAGACACTCTCGACTTACAAGTACAAACGCGCAGTGCCGTACTTAGCATCTCTGAGGTTGTAAACTTGCGGTTTCGGTTCCGAGAGAGGCGGACGAGGGAGGCTTTCTTCGCTTCTGTCCCTTCTGCACGCTTCTGGCTGCTCTTCCTCATGGACTTCCGCTTTGCGCATTGAAGGGGGCTGGCCTGATACCTCCAGCGAGCAGCAAGACCACGGTTCGCAGCGACGCTCGTTTTCCTCTCCTCATCCTCCCTTTTCCACACAGCCACTAACCTCCTCTGCTCCGTGCCCACCCTCAGCAGATGTCCTCAGCTGCGGCCAAGTCTCTCACAGTGCCTCCAGGTGCGCCCGGTGTCGAGCGCGGTGCGCTTCGCACGAGGAAGAAGAGCGAGACGGAGAGCGAGAGGGCGTTGACCGGTTCTTCCTCTGGCATCCGCTGCCTGCCCACCTTCCTCGCTCTACCGCGTCGTCCAGGCGTCACGGGACGAGCGAGTCAAGCGTGCGATGGCGCGAGGGAGGAAGAGCGGGAGGACCTTCTCATCCGCCTCTTCCTCCTGTTTCTCTCCCTCGTTTACGCTGATACCTCCCCACCATGCTCAATTTAACCCTCCCGACCCTCCGCTCTGCTGCGCGAGCTGGTCCGGGCACTTCCACCCGCAGCCTTCCCCTCCCACCTTTTCCACCCTCTCTTTCCGCCTTCGCTTCGTTGCGGACCAGCAGCGATAGACTCCATCACGGCATGTGTGGACCTGCGAGCGGGGCAGATACCGACCTGTCGAGCGCGTGAGGGTGTATGCCCTCCGCTGAACCCCTTTTCTCGAGGCGAGTGACCTTCGGCGGGCTGCTTCCTCGTCTCTCTTCCTCCTTCTCCTAACTCGTCGACTCCCGCTCGACATCTTCCCACATCGTGAGTGTCTCTCCTTCTCCACGCTCTACCGCCAGCTGACCCTCTTGCACCCCCTCTGCTGGATGGAGACCCTTCGCACCGCCCTCGCCCACCTCAGCCTCTCTTCCCCTCCCTCCCAGCCCACCATGCAGACCAACGTGCCGACCGAGTGCAAGGCCTACAACTTCCCGTCCAAGGGGAGCGAGATGCAGCTCCAGACGCGCCAGGTCCCGCAGCTCAAGGACCACGGTGCGCTCTTCTTCCTCGCCTGCTTGTCCTGGAGCCCGGACTGACCTCTTTCGCTCGCATTCAACTCGGCAGAGGTCCTCATTGAGGTCCACTGCTGTGCGATGAACAGCACGTGCGCTCTTCTCCCTTTCTCTGCTCTCTTCTCCTTTCTCCCGCTGACCCTCTTCTCCCTCCCTCGCTCACAGCGACCAGATCGTCAAGTGGGACGCCCTCGACATGGAGCGCTTCCCGATCACGCCGGGCTGCAACGTTTCGGGCACGGTCGTCAAGTGCGGCAAGGGCGTCCACTCGATGATGGGCGGCCTCAAGGAGGGCATGCACGTCTGCGGTGCGCCTCTTCTCTCGCTCTCCACTCTTCTTCCGGAGCTGACGAGATCGCGAGAGATCAGGCATCCCGATGTACGGCGGCATGAGCGAGTACTGCGTCGCCGATGCGAGCTTCTGCTGCCCGATGTCGGACAAGATGGGCGCCGCCGAGTCGTGCCTCCACTCGTACAACTGCGGCAGGATCCACTGCGCGTTCTCTCGCCCTTTCGCCCCTCCTCTCTCCGTCGCTGATCTCCCTTTTCTCCCTCGCAGGCGCGATGATGGCGTGGGAGGAGAAGCACAAGATGATGGGCAAGGAGATGATGGCCGCCTGCGAGATGGCCTGCGCTGAGATGGGCTTCAAGGGCGATGGCGTCCTCTGCGTCTACGGCTGCGGGTGCGTCCATTACCTTTCCCCCGCCCTCTCTCTCTTTTCCCCTCTTTTTGTTCCCTCTCTTTCCCCTGACTGACTCTCTCCTTCTCCACCTCCCACAGCGGTCAGGCCAAGCTCGCGTGCGACATGATCAAGGCGATGCAGAAGCACCACGGCGCGATGGGCATGATGAAGAAGTGCCGCCTCGTCCTCGTCACGCCCGACGACCGCTGGAGCGCGCAGGACTACGGCATGGACGACAAGGACGTGCTCATGCGGGGCCGCTGCAACGTCCGCGAGGAGCTTAGGAAGATGGGCGGCGTGTGGTGGACCTGCGGTGCGCTCGCTTTTCTTCCTTTTCTTCCTTGCGCGAGACTGAACCTCTTCCCCCCTTCGCGACAGCCACCATGATGCCGAAGGACAAGATGACCATGATGGAGCTCCTCGGCGGCATGCGCTTCAACTCGGAGCTCGTCCTCATGAACGCGGGCGAGAGGGGCTGCCTCGAGCTTCCGATGGGTGCGCTTCTCCCTCTTCCCGTCCCCATCTCTCCCTCTGACCGCTCGCCTCCCGCAGGCCATCTCCTCTTCAAGTCAATCACTGTCTGCGGCGCGCCGATGCCAATGTCGAAGGACATGGCCGACTGCATCCGCCTGTGCGAGAAGGCGGGCCTCAAGGTCGACGTCGACCGCATCGACTTCATGGACGAGGACAAGGTGCGCGAGGCGTGGAAGATGATGGAGCAGGGCGCGAGGTTCGAGGCGCCCGTCGTCGAGATGAAGCACCAGATGTGAGCGGGCCGCGAAGGAGGAGGAAAAGGAAGGAGCCGCATCCCCCGCTTGATCAGTACCCCCTTCTCTCCCTTGCCTTGAGTTCCCCGGGCTAGCCGTCAGTACCCTGCATCGCGAGAGTGAGTTTGCCTCTCATCAGCATCTTCTTCCGCGAGCGAGAGTGAAAAGCAGGGAAGGAAGGGAGAGTTCGAGAGCCGCTATGCTCGCTGCGCCTCTCCACCTCGCGGCCCGACTCGCCTGGTAGGACCTCTCTTCCTTGCTGCCTCGACGCCCTCTACCCACACCCGCGCCTCTACTCCCCCTTCGAATCCTTCGGCGCCGCTTCGCTCGCCTTTTGCTGCCTAGCCCGGTAAGCATGATACCGCTTGTCCAGCAGCCTGTACCACCACGCGACTCTTACAAAAGCCTTGCGCAACTGGCCGGCCTTCATTGGGGTGTGCTCAGTGCGATGGCGAGGCGAGCGATGAGGAGGAGGAGCAAGTCGAGGGAGGGCGTGAGGGCATGCTGGACCAGCGCAGGGGGGTCTGGCCGCTCTCTTGGGAGCAGTGAAGCACACATGTGCACTCTCAGCCAGCAGGGTGCCATTCGAACGACTGCAGGTTGCTCCGGCTCTTCGTCGTCCTCCCTCTTCACCTCCTTCGCCTGCCGCAACTCCGCTTTCAGCGCTCCGTTCGCTCGTGCGCGAAGCCAAGGAAGCGTGTCGTACCCCCAGACCTCTGTCTTGCCACGCGCACACCGCCCGATCGCCCCCCACGCCCCCCTTCGCCAGCACCAGCACCTCTCGCCCATCCACGCCCGCGCGCCCACCTGCCCGTCCAGGAGCGCCCTCAACTCGCCAAGAGCCCGCGTACAGTACTGCTGATCGTGCTCGTCGCTTCGCCGCCCTGTGGTCGAGGCGCACCCGTCTCGCTCCCCCTCAATCAAGCGCCAATTAGAGACGAGGTCGATCGCGCGCAAGGACTCCTCCGGCAGCACCACACGCTCGTTCAGGAGTCGGACAACCTTCTGTCGATCCGCCTGCAGAAGCTTGGAGACGCATCTCCGCCGTGCAGCGTTTTTCCTTTTCCTCCCACGCCTCTCCCGCGGTCCTGGTTCAGCGGCTGGCTTCCGCTTCTCTCTTCTTCTTCCTCCTCCTCTACACCACCCTCTCCAATTTTACAAGCGTCTGGCCCACATGCTCTCCCTCTCCGCGCTTGGCGTTCTCGCCATTGCCGCCGCTTCCGGCGCTGCCGCTCAAGCCTGTCCCGCCGGCTCGCAAAAGTACACCTACGAATTCATCAAGATCGACGGGGACTCGGACTATCACACCCAAACGCGCACGACCGAGACGAGCTGCTGCACCGGCGTCCTTACCTCGGACAACGTCGCCTGCACCCTCCAACGCGCCGACGTTATCGGCAAGTACCCGCAGTCGAACTGGTTCATCGACTGCTCGACTACCGGTCCCGGCGTCGCTTGGTGGTCCGTCGCCGACGGCATCACCTCAGGCAACTCGGTTTTCGACATGTACACCGCTGGCGCTAACCCTCGGTTCGGCATACTCTCCTCCTGCTTTACCCCCCGCACTTCGCTACGTTGGTGGACACTGCTCTGATATTCTCTGACCGGTGCAGCAAATTCTGGTGGGGTTCGCTCGGCATGATGAGGCGTCCGATGGCCCGCAAGTTTGCCCTCTTCGTGCGTTTGTCTTCCTGCCTTCTCGACGGTCTCCCCTTGCCGAGCTGACCCCTGCTCCCTGCACCACCTACAGATCGATGCGCAGAACCCGGACGGCAGTCTCTACTCCGGCGTCGGCGACTACAGCTGCATCGCTTCTTCCCCGAACGGCGTCTGCTCCCAGTCGGCCCTCCAGATCTCGACGACCTACACTACTTCCACCAACAACGCCCCTGACGACTGGTACGTCTACCAGGTACGCCGCATTTCTCCCTCTCTTCTCGCCGCGTCCAGCATTCTTACCCAGGCCTTTGCAGGTCAACGGCGGCGCCCTGCTGGGCCAGTCGGCCCCGGTCGGCCGTGTCCACATCAACGCTGTGCTCTCCAACATGAAGTGCTTCGACCCTCGTACGACCGTTACGACTTTCGGCTCGACCGCGTCTTCCACCTCGACCAGCTACGTCCAGACCGTCTACACGCCGACGGCGACGATCACGGAGCAGCCGACCAGCACGGTCACGGTCACGCCGGACGTGTTGACTGTTACGGAGATCCACACCGAGGAGGTTGACCTGTACGCACTCTTCCTTCCGCCTCCTTCCTCCTTGCGCAGGCAAAACTGACAACTCAAGTTCTCAGCGGACCCGACTACTACGAGGTCAATGTCGATGCGGGAACGACGACCGCCCCGACCGAGACCATTTCATCGACCGTCGTGCGTTTTCTCCTCGCCCTCTTCGTTCATTCCTTCTCGACTTACCCTCTTTCCCTCCTCAGACGGTGACCGACACTCCTGCCGTCGAGACGCTCACCTCAACCGTTACGCCTGCTACGTTGACCGTCTACGAGACCAGCTGGGCGACGTCGACTCCGCCGACGAAGACGTTCACCTCGGTACAGACAATTCAGACCGGTGCGTTTTCTCCTTCTTCCCTTGCGCGTTCCCAGTCTTACCCTCTTTCTACTCTCACATTTGCAGGCCACGCCAACTGCCTCAACTACCGCCTCGTGAGCTCCTTCCTCTTTTCCTTCTCGCCTCAACCTGACTCTTCCCTGCCCATACAGGTCTTCCCCGCCGAGTGCTGCCCGAACCAATATGTCAAGCTCACCTCGCTCAAGCATCCGAAGCGCCGCTCGCTGCCCTTCGGCAAGCGGGACGACAGCGGCTGGAGCACGGTCACCGTCGACGGGGGCGTCACCACCTCGACGTTTGTGGTCGAGGCTACGCAGACGCTCGTCGGCCCGGACGCGACTGTGACGTCTCCGGTGACGGAGACGCAAACCGCCGAGACGCCGTTGACGACGTGCGCTTTCCGTCTTTTCTTCCCCTTTCCGCGAGGCTTACCTCCGTCCCCTCTCAGCGTCATTTCCACGACGACCGAGACCCTCCCGCAGCCGCAAGTTCCCTACACGGTCACGTACTACGGCGAGACCTTTACGCCCTACGAGACGGTGACCGAGACGGCGCACGAGACGGCCGCGACCCCGACGGAGGTCGTCTCCGTCACCGCCCCTTCGCCGCTCAGCACGGTTCAGCTCACGAGCACGAGCACGCTTGAGCAGCCGGTGACGACGACGACGAGCACGGCGTACGCGCAGGCGACGACTTGCGCGGTCAAGGTGCGCTTTTCTCCAATCTTCCTTCCTTCTCCCCCATTTTTCGGTTGGGCTCCCTTATCGCACTGGCCTTAACAGCTCTTCAATGTTCTTCTTCACCCGCGCTGACCCACTCTGCCCCTTCTGCAGACCGTCTACACCCAGCCCTCGTGCCCCTCTTCCAACCTTGTCAAAACCCTCGTCCAGGACGCGCAGGTCGCGACGCTCAACCTGTACAAGGCGCTCGGCGGCAAGGCGGTCGTCGTCGACTGCGGCGCGGCGGGGCAATTCTCGTACTAGTCCTCCCTGCCATCTTTCCTTGCCGTGGTTTCAAGTGGTTTCCTCCGATTACTCCCCGCAAAGCTGTTCTGGTCTTCTCGCATCCTCCTCTAGGGTTCTCGCTGCGTCGTCTTTTGCATGCCTAAGCACAGTACGCCATCCGGACTGGAGTGATTGATTGGATTGCGAGAGGAAAGTACGAACAACACGGCGAGAACGGCACAGCAAGCGAATCATCTCCACCTCGCCCCTTCTTCGAGCAGTCTCCCTCTCTTCCATCTGCCCGACCTCCCCCTCGACTCACGCCTTCGCGCTCTCCGCCCCTCCGACCCTGATCGCCAGCGCGTTGTTGACGACCCACGCCTTGTTGCCCGTCTTGAACTCCTCGACGGGCACGCGCGGCTTGAGCGCTTCGAGGGTGGGCGAGGTCGCGGCGGTGATGAGCGCACGGCCGAGGACGGGGGTCGGGATTTGCAGCGAGGGGGTGAAGGTCGAGAGGAGGTTGGTCACGGTGCTGAGGAGGGAGACAGGGAGGCGAGTACAAGAGCGGGTCATGGAAGAAAAACAAGGTGAAATGCAAGAGGAAGCGGTTAGAAGACAGAACGGGAGAGACCCGGAAGCAGGAAAAGGGGACGTACCCAAAGGCGGTCTCGGCCCAGCGGCCCTCCTTCCTGCCGCCGGGGACGACGAGGAAGCCCGGGCGGAAGATGACCGTCTCGGCATACCCGAGCGCGGCAAGGCCTTCCTCCGTCAGGCCCTTGCTGCGCGGGTAGAGGAAGGAAGAGCTAGAGGAAGCGGCTTGTGACTGCGAGGGAGAGCTTTAGACTGGCCACAGCCCAGCGAATTGAGAGAGGGATGACTCACGGAGACGTAGATCACGCGCTGGTCCTCCTTACCCTCGATCCTCGCCGCCTTTGCCGCCACGAGGACATACTCGCGGTCGATGCGCTCAAACTTGTCCGCACTGCCCGCATTCTTCTTCGTTGTTCCGAGTGCAATGACGACGGCGTCCGCATTTGCGTCCTTGAGCTTTCTGCCCTCGACGCCGTCGGCCTTGTCCTGCTCGGCGAGGAGCTTCTCAAAGTCGAGCGCGGTGTGGGTGAGCTTGGCGGTCGAGACGGCGGGGTCGTCGGGGACGATTGGGGCGGTGCGGCCGAAGGAGTAGACGTGCGAGACGGCGGGGGACTGGAGGGCGGCGAGGAGGGCTTGCTTGCCCACTTCGCCGGTGGTGCCGAGGAGGATGAGGCGCGAGGACTGGGTCGAGGTCATCGTGGCGGGCGATGAAAGGCTGATGGGTTGCAGATAGTCAGTACGGAGTTCTGTGCGCTGGTTGAAGGTGGTCCAAAGCGTTGAAGAAGGGGAAGGCGAGCGATGAGGAAAGGAGGAGGTGGGGAGGCGAGAACAGCGAGGACAAGAGATGACTGGCTGGGAGTTGCTTGAGGGGTCGTCGATGAGGGTTGTGGCGGTGGACAAGCAGCAAAAGAAGCCAGCGAGCGAGTGCGGAAGAAGCGAAGCCTCGATGAAGACGAGGACAACCAGGTCGACCTCGTACCGTCTGCTCCTCGCATCCTGCTTGTCGCTCGACCGGTCAGACGCACTCAGAGCAACTTTCTATCTCTCCTGTGCGACTCTCCTTCTCCCCCTCGCCTTCCTCGTCGAGCTCACTCTCCTCCGCCTCTTCCTCCTTACAGCCCTTCCACAGCACCGAAAACACCGTACGAACAGCTACGACCAAGCTCGACCCCTCAAATAGCATGCTCGGCAGCTCTCGCGCCCTCCAACGGAGCTCGGCAGCTCCCGCCACCGTCCACCGCGCCTTTGCCTCGACCTCGACTGCCCCCTCCCCTTCCCACGGCGACTCCAGCGCCTACCACCGCGATCTAGCTTCCTACCGCCGCATCTTCCGCACCGCAGCCCGCGCGGCAGACGAGGTACGCGCCGCCGAGCAAGGCCAGCAGCCCACCACCCGCTCGCGCTTCCTCTCGCAGAACAAGTTCAAGCCCACGAACGTCCGTAACACCCCGCGCTTCGGCCTCGGCGCTGGAGGACGAAGACGTGCCGCGCTCGTCGAGGTCGACGTCGACCGACTCGCCGCTTCCGGGTCGAGGAAGTCGTTCTCGAGTTCGGCGGCGGCACGGAGGGTGGGCGAGGCGAGCTTGGCAGAGACGGCGGACGAGCCGAGCGGAGTAGGGTTCGGCGGATGGGATGATGCAGAGGGGTACGGGGAGGTCGCGGCGGGAAAAGCCAGGGGGAAAGAGCGTGAGCCGGGATCGGTGCAGGAGGGAGATTGCGTTCAGACGTCCAAGTCCGTCTACTCCTCCCTTCTTTGCTCTCGCTTCGACTGACTTCTCGAGATCGACAGCCGTGGCGCACCTCTCCTTGGCGTATATCTCGGCCAGTCGCCCCTCTC
The DNA here is from genome assembly GCA_029873605.1 of Rhodosporidiobolus sp. SP3-3/4. Classification (NCBI taxonomy): domain Eukaryota; kingdom Fungi; phylum Basidiomycota; class Microbotryomycetes; order Sporidiobolales; family Sporidiobolaceae; genus Rhodosporidiobolus; species Rhodosporidiobolus sp. SP3-3/4. The sequence continues at coordinate 15,798 of JAQJIZ010000055.1, forward strand.
TGCCCACCGCGGCGTGGTCCTCCCCATCTCCGGCTCGCCCATTGACGTCTCGCTCGACAACATTACCTTCATCATCCCCTCCCTTGTCGACCCGGCCACCGCTGCACGCCTTCTTCCCCGGGCTGGCTCGAGCTACAACCCCGACGGGACCTGGCAGCATCCAGAGGACCCCGCCACGCTCGGCGTGATCCAGTCCATCCGCGCACTCGAGCTCGCCATTGAGAACGAGACGCACCAGCTCATCGCGCGCGGTGCGGGCGACCTCTACCGCATCCTCCTCGATACCCCTCCTTCTTCCGGCTCTCCCGAAGCCGATGCCAAGCGCAAACCGCCTCCTCCCTCTCACACTACCGCCCACACCGCTCTGCGGGCGCTCCAGCTCCCCATCTCGCCCCTCCACCCTTCCGCTGCGCCCGAAGAGCGCCTCCTCGCCGTCCACCGCCTCCTCATGGCCAAGCCGGAGCATTTTGTCGCCGACCCGCTCGCATTCCGCGTCTCAGGCCGCTTCGAGCTCCGCCCGCGCGACGAGGTCGAGCGCTTTGAGCAGGTCCAGGGCTGGGTGCGCTTCCGCACGAAGGAGCTCGACGAGTGGGCGGAGAAGGCCGCCAAGGTGCGCGAGTGGGGGCGGTCGGCTCGACTTGCGGCTGACTCGTCCAGCCAGGGCGAGTTGAAGGAGCTGAATGTCCCCGCTAACGACCCGACGTTCACCTGGACGCCGACCGACCTCGCCTTCCTCTCCTTCCTCCGTGACGCGCTCGCCTTCTCGCGCACGCTGCAGGAGCACCCGCACATGGCGCTTGCGCCGACGCTCGTCAAGCTCGTCGATGCCGCCGCCGCGTCCCTCGGGTTCGAAGGCTGGGGGCTCGAGAAGGAGGTCGACAAGGGGCGGTTGAGGGGCTTCTTGGCCGAGGTGGGCGCGGTCGCGCCTTGGGAGGACTGGACGGGGCACGAGCGGACGACGGGGCTCGAAGAATGGGAGGAGCGCGGCGCGCTCGTCGATCGCGCTCTCGAGCGCGCGAAGGGCAAGCAAAAGTCGGCGGCGGCGGCGAGCGGCAGGACCGGCGCGCTCACCTCGACCCAGCTGTACCCGTCCGACCCGCACGACTCGGTCCGGCACGACTTTGGCGCTGCGAGGGTCTACACGATCGACGACCCGGGCGCGAGCGAGCTCGACGACGGGATCAGCATCGCGCCCGCCGCTCCCACGAGCAGGGGGAAGAAGACCTGGTGGGTGCACGTGCACGTCGCGGACCCGACGGCGCTCCTCCAACCCGGGCACCTGCTCGCCAAGCTCGCGCGGGTGCGGGACCACACCGTCTACTTCCCGGAGAAGACGTGGCCGATGCTCGCCGAGGCGTTCACGCACGAGCACCAGCTGTCCCTCGGCGCGAAGGAGGGCGACGAGCAGCGCGTCCTCAGCCTTGGGATCAGGGTCGAGGAGGACTCGGGCGAGGTCGTCGAGAGCGAGGTCAAGGCTGGCGTCGTGCGGAACGTCCTGCGCCTGACGTACGCCGCCGTCGACGAGGTGCTCGGCTACAAGGCGCCGCCAAAGGGAGGCGTACTTAGCGTGGGCCCGGCACGATCGGCGGAGGAGAAGGACGGTCTTCCTCGCCGCCCGACCGAGGACGCCTCGCTTCCGACGAACGAGGCAGCTCTTTTGGAGCTCAAGACGCTTCACGGCCTCGCGGCCAAGCTCCTCAGGCGCCGCGTCGCCTCTTCCGCCATCGCCTGGCAGTTCCCCCAAGCCTCCATCTCCGTCTCGCCCTACCCGCTCAATCCGCACTGGACGACCTCTCCTTCCCCGTCCTTCTACTCCGGCTCTCCACGCGTCGAGCTGCGCCTCCCCTCCTCCGCCTCGATCGACTCCGTCCCTGTCCACTCCGACTCGCCCGCCTCCCTCATCGTCTCCGAGCTCATGGTCGCCGCAAACCGCTCTGCCGCGCAGTTCGCCGTCTCGCGCTCCCTCGGCGTCGCATTTCGCCAGCAAGGCCCGCCCGTCTCGTCGCCCGAAGACGTCGAGGCGATCATGGCGCTCCGCAACCCGGACAACGGCTTCGTCTCGGCCCGCGAGGTCCTCCAGCGCGCGCTCGACTTCCGTCCCGGCACGACGAGGGCAACGCCCGGGCCGCACTGGCCCATGGGCATCAACGACGAGTTCGGCTACGTCCAGGTCACGTCGCCGCTGAGGAGGTACAGCGACCTCTTTGCGCACTACCAGCTCAAGAGCGCGCTCCTTCCCCATTCCTCCTCTTCCGCCTTCGCTCCCGCCTTTACCGGCCCGGCCGTCCAAGCGCACCTCGACGGGTTCAACGCGGCCCGCAAGGCGCGCCACCGCCTCGGACAGGCCGCAGAGGCCTTCTGGGCCCTCTGGGTCGTCAAGACCAAGCTTGACCTCCTCCGCGCCGTCTCCTCCTCCTCTCCCTCTTCGACCTCCTCTGTCGACCCCTCGACCCTCTCCGATGCGGACCACCACGCGCTCGACCTGCTCGCGAACGGGCTCACCGCCGTCGCGATCCGCCCGGCGACGCACAGCGCGGGCGACTCGCTCTACGTCCAGCGCGTGCTCGTCCCGCAGCTCGGGCTCAACGCGACGCTCCAGATTGAGAAGAGGGAGGACGCGCCCGCGAAGGGCGAGGAGGTGCCGGTCCGGATTGAGGAGGTCGTGCTCGCGGCGAGGTCGAGCATGGTGGTCTCGCTCAGGCGGTGAAAGGAGAGGGAGATGGGCAGTATAGATCTCTAGACGCATTTTCGCAACTCCAGCAGCAGTCTCTCTTTGTTGTAACTCGCATCTCTCCCATCTTCTCTCGTTCCGCTGTTTTTTCCCGCCGGCGGGCAGAGATGAGAGACGGGGGAAGATGCAATGCACGGACGAATACGACGAGGGGAGTGGCGAGAGAATCCGGATGCGAGATGCAGGAAGCGGAACGCTGATAAGGAGTGGAGAGATAGAGAAACCATAAAAGACCGAAACTAAGGTGTGAGAGGGGCGGAAGGAGGTCCACTAGGACGAGCGCGAGAAGAAGTGGCCGTCTGAAACGTCGCCGCCGTCCTGCTGATTCTGTTGGTGCTGGTGCTGCTGCTGAGCCGCCCTCGCCGCCCTCCTCTGCTCCTTCCACTCCCTCTTCCCGCCCCCGCCATCGCCGCTCCTCATCGGCCTCGCAATGGTATCCCTCGCGCGGTGGGCCTGCTGTGCGCTCTCAGCCGGGCTCGTCTGCGGCAGGTGCTGGTTCTGCTGCTGCATCGCCGGCGCGGGCGCGGCACCGAACGGCCCGCTCTGCATCGCGGCGAGGTACTGCCGCATCTGCATCTGCTGCATCGAGTTGTTGAGGACCGTCAGGCCGACCTGCATCGCCATGGACGCGAAGGAGGGGTCGAGGCCGAACGGCATCGCCGGAGGTGCGGTCGGTTGAGAGTGCGACAGCTGAGGGGGAAGCGCCGGCGAGGTAGGCGGGAAGGAATGAGACTGCTGCTGGGGCGGATGAGGGAAGGAAAAGTGCGGGTGCGAGTCGGAGCGGAGGTGCGAGTTGGGCGGGCCGATGGGCATTGGCGAGGGAGATGGACCGTGCTGCGTCGAAGGCGGGAAGGACGGCTGGCGCGAGAAGTGCGAGCTGACTGGGCCGGAGCAGCCCTCCTGCGACGGCGGGAAAGGCGGCGAGCCAGAGGATAAAGGGCGGTGCTGGTGCTGAAACGACGACGACACCGCACGGGTGATGCCCCTCCTTGCCGCGATCTCCTCTTGAGGCGGAAGCGGCGGTCTCGCGTACGGTGTCGAGCGGTTCGAACCGCCGGCGCCATGTTGCGGGCCGGAAACGCTCCTCGGCGCCTGGCCGACCGAGCGTAGCGGGCCGAAGGATTTGCGGCGCGGACCGGTCGGCGGCGGTTGGTCGAAGGGGAAGGCGGGCTGGAGCTCGCCTGCGGGAGCGCTGGGTCGGCGAGGGAAAGAGGGGTCGAAGCTGTTCGGCGGAGAGGGGCCAGGGCCGGTGAGGGCATGGAAGCCGAAGGAGGGTGCATCTGACTGGTTCAACGGCGGGCGAGGAGTAGTGCGCGGCGTTGAGAGGGGAGTACTGCCGGGAGAGGGAAGGTAAGGCGCGACAGTGCCGCCGGGGAAGAAGGCGGACTGGTGCTCGAGGGAGTGAGGACCGCGTCCTTCAGCCCAGGAAGGGTAGTGGAAGCCGGGCGAAGGCTGGCCGGAAGGCGGATTGGCCGAAGTCTCGATGCGACCCGGGCAGGTCTGCATCGGCTGCCGACCAGGTCGAGGGGTCGCCGAGTCGAGCTCGTCGTCCCAGCCGCGGAGGCCGGAGGGAGGAGGGCGGTTGTAGGCGCTGCGAGAGGAGGGTACTCAGCTTGCGTGCAAATGAAAAGAGCGGGAGAGACAGGACGAACCGCTCCTGGTTGTAGCGGTCGAACTGGCCCGGCACGCGCTTCTTCTTCCGTTCCGCGTTCCAGGGAGAGCTGCGCGGGGAAATACACAGGCGACTGAGCATAGTCGACGGGGAGGAGGAAAGGTGAGCGAGACGAACCGGTTCTGCTTGTTGTTCCAGCTCGACTTGCCCTTGCGGAAGGCTGGACTGTAGCCCGGTGTTGGCGCGCCGGCGACGGGCTGGTGCGTCGCGATGGAAAGAGCGGACTGATCGACGGTCGAGGTATCAGACCCGGGCGAGTCCTGCGAAGCCGATTCCGGGTCAGCTCCGTCTCCCTCCCCGACAGGGAAGAGAAGGCGAGCGCACCTGCTCGTCGTCTGCTTCGCCGTCCTCGAGCACCTCGCCCTCCTCCAGCGATGGTGCGCCGTCGTCCTTGTCGTCGTGGTCGTCGACGTCCATCGCACCGGCGGCCGCGTCCCGCTCCGGCTCCTCGGCAGGCAAGTCAGCCTGTCCGCCCTGCGTCCCATCCTCAAACCGCCGCTCGGGCCAGCCTTCTGGTACCTTCTCGTGCTGCTCTTGCGGCTGCTGCTGCTCGAGTGAACTCGCGAGAGGCAGAGCTGGCGCCGCGAGGAGCATGTCGAGGTACAGGTCATCCTCGCCAAAGTCGAGCTCGTCCTCGTCGCCGTAGCGGTCAAGACCCAGGCTGCTGCTCCACGGCATTGGCGGATTCTGCATCGCAGTCGAGTCGGGAGAGGGGGAGGCGGACAAGGGAAGGAGAGGGAGGGAAGGGAGGCGAGGTGGGGGCGGTGTAGAGGGTTGTTGAGAGGCAGAAGCGCCTGAAGAGGGCGGGAACGGTATGAGTGTATGCTTGAGAGGGCGGTGAAGGAGTGAGAAAGCACAGGAAGGTGGGAAAGAGAGAGCGAAAGCAGGACGACCGGCGGACCCAACTCGATCTCAAGGCGAGAGGCTGTACAGAAGCTCCAGAGCCCGTCAGCCGTGCTCGTCGAAGGGCGGGGGTGAACGCGGGGAAGTGGGAAGGACGCACCCGTCGCGCCGCGAAGAGGCAACCGAGAGGAACCAGTTGCGATCTGAAGAACCTTTTCTCCCCTCCCGCTTTTTCCTCCCCTCGAGTCGGCAGAGCGCGATAGTAGTACAACAAGAGCGCGCATGCTCGTCTACTGCGCCTTGAGTTTCTCCCCTCCGGCCGCCGGCGTGAGGTCGATGCAGTACCACCGCCTGACGAGCCCGTTCACGATACTCCCGAAGAAGAGCGCGACGACCGTGCTCGTGAGGATGATGACGTTGTAGGGCATGCTGAAGTCGGGCAGCGGAAGAGAGAGGAGAGTGGTGGGCGTGTGAAGGCGGAGGAGGGGGACCCGCAAGCGGAGGAAGCCTGGTTGGCGAGGCGAGGTGGGCGAGTCGGCGGTGGAGGGAGACAGGAGGACGAGCGTCGCGCCCGGGACGGAGAAGCCCCGGTTCGCGTCCGAGGGGTACTCGGTGTACCACAAAGTTGCGGACTCGTAGTCGAGGGTGAGCTGAGTAGTCGAGCGCGGCGGCAGGCGGAGGAGGGCTTGGAGAGTAGTCGGCCGCTTGCGAGCGATGGAGGGCTTGTAGTCAAGCTCAGCGATGACATCTGCGAGAAAAGGTGAGCGGAAGAGACAGAAGGCAGGAAGAAAAGGACGCACCGCTCGTCCTGTTCCCGTCCACCGCGACCTCGAGCGTGCTGATGAACCCGCGCACCCACCACGGCCACGTCTCGATCCAGACGATCTCGGAGTCCGTGTCGAGGTTGTTGACGACCTCGACGCCGATGCGGCCGCGTTCTTGCCCGACGCCGGAGAGGAGGCGGCGCGTCGAGAGGGCGGGGAGGCGGAGGGAGGAGGGGTGCGCTGAAGAGAGAAGGGTTAGTACTGACCACTGATAGGCGGAGACCGACATCGTACGGTAGCGGAACGGATTCTCCTCCGGCCAGGTAACCCTCACGTCCAGCGCAGCTGTCTCGAGCGCTGCCTTCGCGTCCCAGACTGCAATGTCCGCTCCGCCGATCTTCTGCATCTGCCGACCCACCTCAGGCTCGATGACGAACGGATTCTCCGAGTGCGTCGGGACGACAAGCTCGACGGTGGAGGAAGAGGCGACAGGGCAGGCGGTAGAGAGGGTGCGGTCGTAGAGGGAAGAGATGGAGAACTCTGCACAGGAAGCGTGAGATGGGATGTGAGGTGAAAAGAGGAAGAAAGCGCACCTCGCCGCCCCAACTGGCCGCTGAGCCGATCCCGCCTGACCGGGTCGATCACGCTCCCGACCTCGAGTTCGACGTCGACTTCTCCGCTGACCTCGCGGTGGACAGCCTTGACTCCGAGCACGGTCCACTCGCCGTCGAAAAGGCGGTGCGGGTTGAGGAGGGACGAAAGACCGGCATACGACGCGCAGGGGAGAAGCGAGAGGAAGGGCGTGAGGGACTCGGTGCAAGCGGCGGCGAGGCGCGGCATGACGGTGTGGTACAGGCGGTGTTCTGTGCTGGCGGAAGTCAGCCTGGACAGGGGATCCGGAAGAGAACGAAAACGGACCCTGCTCGTCGCTTTCTCCCTCGAAAGGAAACCCCCACTCGGGGCTATCCGTCATGCTCGCGACGCTCTCGCTCGCCACTCCCGCGCAGAACAGTCCTCCGACGGCGCCGGTGAAGGCCTCCCAGCGCTTGTGCTCCTCCTGTTGGGTTTCGCCGTCGAGGAGTTCAAGCCAGGCGGAGAGCTCGATGCCGCTGGCGGGAAGGGCAGCGGGGAGGTGGATGGGCCAGGTCGGGCTCCATCGCCCGGAGGAGAGGGTGAGGTGGAAGGAGGTGACGCGGAACTGGCGGACGAGGGAAGTGAGCAGGCGAGGGAGGAGCGTGTGAGGGTGCACTGGGTGGGGGTGGATGTCAGCTCACTTGAGGCGTGAGAAGGGTGGAAAGGACGCACCGACGGTGTTGTGTGCGAGTGCGACTCCGTCTGGATTCCACTGCCCGCTCAGCGAGAAGTTGAAGTTGGAGAGGACCTTGCCATCAGGAAGGGGCGTCAACCGCAGTGACTCGCGGTACTGCTCAGCTGCAGGGGCACTTGAGGGTGCCTGTGCAGCCGCTACACCTGCCCAGGCGAGCGCAACAAGCAACAGCGCGAAGCGAGCGAGCATGTCCTAGTCCAACCCACCTCCACCTCCTCGGCAGCCGTCAACCTCGCTCACACTGCTCGCTTCCCTCTTGTAAAGGTCGGAGAGTATCAGGTACGGCGGAGAAGCGGCCTGGTCATCCCCGCTACCTGCCCCTTGTCCTCCAGCTTGAGGCAAACCCGATCCTTTGCAAGCGATTCCTCCTACAAGCGATGTCAAGCAGTTCCTCCCCCTCCCTCACACGTTCGTCTCCGTCGCCTGCGTAGCCGTCCCCTGCGCGCCCTCGCCGCCCTTGTACCCAAACACGACAAGCGGCGCAAGCATGCTAGTCGCCCAGCTGCCCTTCTTGCCCTGCACCATCTCCCAGCAGTCGTTGATGCCCTCGCGCGTAAAGTCCGACGTGTGGATCTTGAGGTGCGCGCGAAGGTCGAGCGAGGCGAGGAACTCGAGCGTCGAGTGCATGTCCTTGCCGAGGAGGACCGGAGGGGCGGTGACCGTGATCGAGTGGGCGATGAGGGCGGCTGCGAGCAAGAGAGGTCAGTGGACTTCGGGTTGGGGCGAGGCAAGGGAGCAGGCGTACCGGCGTTGATGTCGAGCTTCTCGCTGTTGAGGGTGAGCAGGACGATCTCGCTCCCGTAACGCATCGAGTGGACGAGCTCCTTGAAGCCGGCCTTGGGCTGGTCGGCGGCTGCAGACGAGTTCATGGGTCAGACTCTTACCGGGGCGATCGAGACACGTTCGCCGAGGATAGACAAGGAGAGGAAGAGGCCTAACGCACCGAGAACGAGCTTCACCCCGCCCATCTCCTTCAGCTTCGCCCCGACGTCGTCCTTGCCGACAACGAGCATGTCCTTGTCGTCGATGCGGTACTCCTTGGCGGGCCAGCGGTCCGAGGTCGTGACGAGCACGAGGCGCTGCTGCGAGATCTTCTCGGGCGCGATCGCAGAGACGGCGGTGAGGGTCATGCGGGCGTAGCCACTGCACAGTCGAGGGCCGTCAGAAGATTTCGAAAAGGGATGGAACGAGGGAAAGGGAGAGAAGCGCACCCCTCGCCGTACACGACCACGACGCCCTCCCCCTTGAACCCCCTCTCCTCGTCAATCCGCTGCGCCACCTCCCTCTCTTGCTCGGTCCTCTTCTTGCCCTCGTCGACGAAGCGGCGGTACGCCTTGATGACCTTGCCGCCGGCCGTGGCGGCGACGAGCTGGTCGAGCGGGTCGAACTTGGGGTGGATCGGGCACAGGAAGGCGCAGGACGAGACGGTGCAGTACTCGGCGAGGCCGCCGCGGTTGTGCTGGACGACGGCTGTGCGATGCAAGAGGCATTGTGTATCTCTGCTGGCGCGGGAAGAAAGGCGCGAAGGAGAAAAGGGGGCCAGGATCGACGCACCGATGACCTTGTCCCCGACCTTGACCTCCCTCTCCTTCTCGCCCTTCTTGCCTCCGAGCGAGAGCTTCGCAATCAGGCTTCCGATCTTGCCCGTCTCGCCGCTGCCACTGCCGTGGCGGCCGTGCCCGTGCCCGTGGGCCGGACCGCCGAGGGCAACGACCTCGCCGTAGACGTAGGCGCCGGGCGTGCGCGGCCAGTGCTGGTCCTCCGGGAGAAGGCCGGAGGCGAAGATGCGGTCGCTTGAGAGGGAGAGGGGGTCAAGGTCGGTTAAACGAGCGGGAGGAAGGGAAGTGCGACGGACTTGTTCGAGAGCGAGCAGGCGTGGACCTTGAGGGCGATCTCTGCAGGTGCAGCGGGTCAGTGTTGTATTGCAAGGCAGAGAGGGAGTGAAAGCACGCACGTCCTTCGCCCGGCTCGCGGAAGTCGACCTTGATGATCTCGAGCTGCGAGTCCTTCGCGGGCCAGACGGCCGCCTTGAACTCGTCCGGGTAAGGCTTGTCGCGAGTCATGATGCTGAAGAGTGCTGGTGAGGTGAGAAGAAGGCGGGCGAGGAGGACCGAGTGAAGGGAAGGAGGAAGAGAGGTGAGCGCCGAGGGAGAAGCAAGGATCGACGACGGCAGTTCGGCTTGAAGCGACGAGAGCGCAGGGCCGAGTAAGCTCACACAAGAGAACAGGTGCACAGCACGAGAAGCGTGAGGTTAGCCTCTCCCGTACAACGTCGGTAATCCCCCTTTCCCCTCTTCCTGCCCCTACTTCCGCTCGCCCAGATACCGCTCAATCTCCCTCCTGATCACCTCGCCCGCCTTCTCATCAACGAACCCAACCCTTCTCGCCTCCTCCTTCGCGGCGCGGCCCTGTTCGTACGCCTCCTCGATGTGGAACTCCCACCGGCCCGCCTCGAAGTCGGCGCGGTCGAGCTCGAGCGAGGTGCCGCGCGCTTGCATGAGGCGCTTGAGACCGAACTCCTCGACGAAGAGGGGGCGGGGGACTGGGTGGGTGTGGCGAGGTTAGGTGGGTGAGGGCGGGAAAAGGAGAGGGAAACGGACCGTAGATGAAGGGCGTCTTGCAGGAGAGAGTTTCCGAGCAGGTGCCGTAGCCCTACAGACGAGTTAGGTTGGATGAGTATCATTGAAAATGCAAGAAGAGAAAGAAACGCACCAGCTTGCCCAGCACGCAGTCCGCGATCCACGTCAAGTCCGGCACGTACACGTCCTTCTCGCTCGCGAAGAACCCGTACGGCAGGTCGTCCCTGATCGCGTTGGCACCGCCCGCCAAGCCGGTGACGATCGCGATCCACCCCTTCGGCAGCAAGCCCGCCTCCGTCTTCTGCTGCGGGACCTCGAGCGAGTGGGTCGACATCGTCGAGCTGCTCCTCTGCAGCGGGGAAGAGAGCGGAGAGGGAGGGCGAGAGCGCGGGCGCGGGATGGCTTGGCCGCCGAAGGAGACGAGGAGGACCTTCGAGTTGAGGAGGTAGTCCGGAACGCCCATGTTGCTGAGGAGCGCGCGGCGGAACTCCGAGGTGTTCGCATTCGGGGAGGGAGGTCGGACGATGAGAGGGACGTCGATGACTTGGCGGCCTTGACTCGCGGAAGGGATGGAAGAGGCCGGGCGGGAGAGGATCGCCTCGACCTCGGGGACGAAGGCCGTGCGAGCCTCGTTGACCCAGCGGCCGGAGGGCAGGGGCGCGTCGGTGTCAAAGGCGGGAATAGGGATGATGCCTGGGAGGCGAAGGAGTAGGGAGGCGCAGGAGTAGTCGGAGATAGTCTGGTTGACAAGCGGGTCGAGGGTCGCGGCCGGGAGAGGGGGCTCGGGCGGCTCGGCGCCGGGGACGGAGGAGGGTAGGGCGGGGTGGGAAAGGTAGGAGTAGCAGGAGTCGAAGGTGAAGCTGCGCGAGGAAAAGGGGTTAGCTTGGCTGTGAGGAAAAGAAAGCAAGAAGGCTTACTTGGAGACGATGATGGCCGGGATGCCAGCTCCCGCTGCGGCAGCACTGTGAGGAGAGCACGATCAGCCTCGTAGGTGAGCGGGACCGAGGGAGAAAGACGCACCAGCCGAGGAACGTCGCATCGCTCAAAACGGCGTCAAACCCTCCCTCCTTGAGCCAGGCAACCTCTTCCCGCAGCGTTTCCTCGCGCCCGTCGAGGAAGGTCTTCAAGACCTCGTAAGTAGCCTGTCGGTCGACGTCGTAGGCCTTGGGCTGGACGATACCGGCGTCGACATTGCGCTTGCGGTACCGGGCGTAGTTGCGGAGAGAGGCGGTGATAGGTGCGGGAGCGGCAAGGTCGGCTGTAGAGAGACTGGTGAGCCTATCCAGCTAGGGAGTAAAGCGCAGGAGAGAAAGCACACCTTGTTCGGAGGGGAGAGCGGATGGCGGGAGGATGGCAGCGAACGGCAGCTCGGGCGCGTTGGTAACGACAGTGACAGAGTGTCCTGCCTGCAGGAGCTCCTGGGAGACGGCGGACACGCGCGTGGCGTGCTGTACGCGGGTGGACAGTGTCAGTGGAGCTGGTCGACGTGCGAGGAGGAGCAGGTGGGGGAACAGGACAAGGGAGACGGGGAGGGATGTACGCCGAAGCCGTGCCCGCTGCAGTAGAATGCGAAAGTGTAGGGCATCAAGGAAAGCGGGTCGCAGCGAGTCGAGATGAGCGAACGAAGCAAGCCAGGTTCGATCGCATGGAGGCGGCGTGAGCAAGTCGACCGGCGTTTCTTATGCTTCTCTCTCGCTCGCATGGGGTACTGTGGGTAGCAGAATAGGTACAGACACGGAGGAACTACGAAATGACGAGGACAGCCCGAGAAGAAAACGCCCGCTTCCTCTTCTTCCGCGCGAACACCCCGCAACCGGCACATCCGATCCTGTCTACCCCGTCACCGAAGCGGGAAGACGCATTTCAAGCCGCCGCGGGGGCGACCTTGGCGAGGCCAGTCCCGGACACGACGTAGTCCTTGTTCGCCTCCTCCGTCTCCTTCGAGACCTCGTACGTCTCGAGGTTGGCGAGCTTCATCGCGGCCTCGTAGTTGCGCTGTAAGAGGAGAATGAGCGTGAGAGGGGTAGTTCAAGAAGCGCCGAAAGAGGGGGCGTTGGAAACCGGGAAAGAGGCGTACCTTCATTGCCTGGGCAAGAAACTCGGCACCGGTCTGCGGGTGTAGCTGAATCAGCTTGACTTTCGTCCGAGGCGCGTAAGAAGGGCACGCACAATCTTGGGGTACGCCTTCTTGGGACCCTGGATGACAGCCTCCTTGCGAGCTTGGTTGAAGTAGCCGATGCTGTACCGCGGGCCCTGGTACTCTCCCGGGCGTGGGCAGCGGACGCGGTGGAACGTGCTGTCCGGAAATTTAGAGGTCAGCTTTGCCCGACGAGGATAAAGAGAGGTTGGAAACTGAAGAAGAAAAAACGGAACGCACCTCTTCAACCGGTCGTCGCTCCACCGCATGAGCTGGTCGCCGATGTTGCAGATGATGGCGCCCTGCTTGACCTTGATCGGGGTCCACTTGTCGCCGTACCCAAAGTCGGTCGAGATTTCGCGCCCGGGGCACAGCTCGAGGCCGTCTTGTCCAACGCGTTGGAAGAGGAGGGTCAGGACGTCGAAGTCGGCGTGAGCTCTGTCGGTGAGTTGAAGGTGGGCAAAGGGAGGGCGAGTCAGCCGCGAAAAGGAGAAGTGGAGGAAAAGGGCAGAGGAGAAGGGTTAGGGGCGTACCCAGCGCGGAAGTAGTTCTCGCCAAAGTCCTTGCCCTCGCACTCGTGATACTTCAGCATGCGAAGAGTCGCCATCGAGTCCTCCTTGGTCGTTCCTTCCGGCGAGACGATCCCCTCGGTGAAGGTGTCGGTAGGCTACGGGGCCAATCGCATTAGTCCACGCTAGGGAGAGCGGTTACGAGAGAGTGCGCACCAAACCAACGCCCTCGGCCAGAAGCTCCATCACCTTGACACTCAGCTGCTGCACCTCCTTCATGAACTTCTCCGCTCCCTTCCTGAAGTCGGGGCAGTCGTCGTCAGATGGCCAGCACGCCTCCATGTCCGCGCCCAGCGAGTGGCCGAGCTGGATGCTCTCCTTCGGGTCGGCGTAGCCGGTCGAGGGGCGGATCTGCACGAGGTAAGCGGTCAGCAAGCGAGAAGGAGGAAAACGATCGCGACGGCTGCAGGTAAAGGCGGTACGGGACGCTTACCTGAGAGCGGTGCTCGAATCCCATGTTCTTCCCGTTCCAGGGCGTCTTCTGCTTCGTCTCCAGCGGCAGGTCGAAGAAGCGCTCGGCGTTGGCAAAGGCGGCATCGATGTTTTCGAGCGGGATCGGGTGGTCGACGAGGGTGCTATCGCCGGACAAGCTCCTCAGTACGCGTAGAGTCAGGTAAGGAAGGAGAAGGACCCACAAGAACCCGATGTGCGAGGCGGCGTCGATGAGCTCCGCCTTGATCTCCTCCCGGCGGGCATCAAAGTCGCGCAGACTGATCTCGGGGACACCGGCAGATTCGACAGAGGGCATGGTGGTCAGTGATGGGGCGAGTGGTGTGAGAGAATGAGGCAAAGAAGCATTCGAGCGGGGCGGACGCGGGTGAGGGAGACTCAGCCGATGGTCGGGCGAGCTGCCCCCGACGACAAGGCTTCCGCCAATACCGCCGGCGGCGAAGGCGCTGCGTGGTGTCGAGAAGACTGAAGAGACTGGAGTAACTGTGGGAAGTGGGCGCTGGCTGGTGGAAGAAGATGACGGGACGAGGAAAAGTCGGACCGCGAGAACGGGCAAGATAAAGCGAAAGCGCTCTCGCTCAACGTGCTGGTGCGCTGCCAGGTGCAAGGTACTCGTTGCCGTCTAGAAGGGTAGCGGCGGATCGGACAGGAAGGCCTGCAAGAAAAGGGAGGTGAGCCCGAGGAGGAAGAAAAGGCGAAGTAGGAAACACACCAATACTCCCTCCAGCGCCGTCTCTCCTCCCTTCCCTCCTGCTCGCAGTAGCCGCGACTGATCGACGAGGTGCATGGCGGCAATGGTGAGTTGCTGAAAGAGCGCGAACTGGGAGGGCAGATGTGGGGGTTTCTGCGGACGCAAGGGTCAGCGAGGCCCAAAGGCAAAGAGATTGTACAGGAGACGCACCTGCTCCTTCAGCGAATAGCACGCCACCAGCTCTGGCACGCACAGCCGCCCTTCCCCCTCCCGCTTCTTTTCCCACCGCAGCGCAACGACCGCCTGCATCAACCCCCGCACCCTCATCCTACTCTCCCTCGGTCCGCCTCTCTCCCCCACGCCAACAAGCCGCACCTGCACGCGCGGCCGCCCCTCCCCCCACCGCCTGACCAGCTCAACGACGGCCTCCTCGCTCGTGGGCGGGTCGAACCTCGCGCGGAACGGCTCCCTGCCCCTGCCCTTCGCGCTCTTCGCCGCCGCGTCGCCGCCAAGAATCCCCGCGAGCGCTTCCCAGGCGTTGTCCTGCCGCTTCTGGCGCGGGAGGACGACGACGCCGGTCGGGTCCTTTGCGGCACTGGCTTCTGCCTGGATGAGGAGGGGCTCGAGGGCTTGAAGCTGCTCCGAGAGGGTGGCGAGGGAGGTAGTGCACTCTGTCGAGGCGGTGCGGTACAGCTCGGCGCGGTCTTGCGGCGAAGAGGACGGGAGGGAGGCGGTGGTGAGGAGCGAGGGGAGGGAAGAGCGCGCGCGGTCGAGGGTGGCGAGGATGGACTGCAGAGAGGCTATTTGCTCGTCGGTCGATGCTGGCGAGCCATCTGAAGCGGCCAGCGGGGCGGTCATGGCGAGAGCGTAAAGTGGGGGAAGGAGAGGGAGCTGATGAGGGCGGCAAGCGACCGCATCCTCGTCGAGTACGGGTCTGGCGAGCTGCTCGAAGCCACAGCTCGTCACTAAGGCCACTCGCCCTGCCCGCCGGCCCAAAGAGCCGAGCCTGCACTGCCTCTCGCTTTTCTTCATCGCCTTTTCTCCCTGCTTCCGGCCATGGAGCGCGGTCGGTACTGAACAAGGCGTTCCGATTTCAAGGTACTGACTTCTGTAGAGTGCGCAAGCGAGGAGACGAGGGCGAAGGTGATCCACGGGCGGATGGGGTGTAAGGGAGGTGGAAGAGACGAGATGCGGTCCTTGTCTAGGACTATCGAACGCTCTACTCGAACACGAGGACGGAGCGGAACCTGAAGTGCGTGAGAATTGTGAGCGCCCTCGTCGATTGAAGTGCAAAGGACCGACGACAGGAGAGGAGGGGTAGAAAGCGCAACAGGAGGAAGAGAGAACGCACCTCGCCTTGCCGTTCATCATGCTGTCGTACGCCTCCTGCACCTGCTCGAGCTTGTACTTCTCGATGCGGGTCTTGACGCCGGCGGTCTGCGCAAACTGGACCGTGTCCTCGCTGTCGGCGGGCGTGCCGGACGGGTGGCCCTTGAGGCTGAGGCGCTTCATGATCATCGGGCTGCACGATGTTGAGCGTCAGAATTGGGAAGAAGAGCAGGAGAGAGGAATGGAGAGAGGCGGAAGAGGAAAGGGAGACGAAGGGAGGAAGAACGTACACGACGGGCACGGTGAGCTCGGGAGTGACGGCGAGGACGAGGAGCTCGCCGTTGACCTTGAGGCCGTTGATGAGCTTCTGGATCGAGTCCGAGTGCGGGGCGGTGCCTTCAGGAAGAAGAAAGAGGGAGTTAGCTCAGAATGGACAGGGGGAAAAGCTCGCCAACGGAGACGAAGAAGGCCGGGACGCACAGGCAATGACCTTGGCTCCACCGAGCTTCTGGAGTGCCTCAGCCTGGTCCTCCTTCGAGCCGTCGATGTAGACGTGCGCGCCGAGCTCCATGGCCAGGTCCTTCTTCGACGCCGAGGTCGACAGCGCGACGGTCTTGTACCCGGAAGCGGCCGCGAACTGGAGCGCGAGGTGGCCCAGCCCACCGATGCCCTGGATGGCCACAACGTCGCCGGGCTTGGCGCCCGTCTTGCGGATGCCGTTGAAGACGGTGCTAGAGGGGAAAAGGGTCAGTTCTCGTTCTGGTTGCCGGAGAAGAGACAGAAGCAGGCTTGCACGCCAGCACACCTGTGGAGAAGGATGTAAGACCCGTCAGTTCAGGAAGGACAGGGGAATAGGGAAAGGAAACGCACAGAAGCGGCGCAGCCTCAGCCGGGTCCATGTCGGTCGGGATGCTGAGCAGCGCCTCAGTGCGGAGGGTAGCATACTCGGCGTGCCCGCCGTCGGTGAAGACGCCTGCATCACCCTCCTGTCAGTTTAGGGAACGAAGAGAGGAGGAGGGGAGGACGTGGTGAAAAGGGAAAAGGTAGGGACGCACCGTTGATGTTCTGGTTCTGGCAGGTCACAAAATCGCCGGCCTTGCAGCTCTCGCAGACGAAGCAGTGGCTGCAGATGGTCAGGACGGAAAAGAGCCGAGATCAGACGGGGTACATGGAAGAGGCGGAAAGGGTCACGACGAACCCGCCGTGCCAGCCTGCGGTCCGCGCGGAAAGCCGAGTCAGTGCGCTGTCCTCGAGAATCTGACTGCAGGCTGCGGGGAAGAGGGAAGGGAAGGGTGAGGCGCACCAGACCCGACGCGGTCGCCGACCTTCCACCTCTTCTCGCCCGCGGGCACCTCGACGACCTCGCCGACGATCTCGTGGCCCGGGATGCGCGGGAGGCCCGAGGGCATGTGCTGCTCGACGACGACGCTGTCCTGCAAGGGAGAGGGGGAGGACGATGGAGCAAAAGGTCGTCAGTTCGCTGGGCGCTTTGGACGGGTGCGCAGAGGCGAAAGCGTACGGAGTGGCAGACACCGGAAGCGAGGACCTGTACGCCCGCACACAGAAGAAGAGGATCAGCTTCGCCTTTCCCGCGGCCGTCATCGGCAAGTGGGGCACTCGAGGGCGACACCGCGACGACAGCGCACCTTGACGGTGACCTGGCCCTCGCTGGGGCTCTTGTACGGGACCTGCGCACGGGTCGTGGTCAGCGATAGGTTCCCCAAGGGCCGAGGGGGGAGAGCGGGAAGCGGTGCACATCGGTGACCACGAACTGGCCGCCCTTCTCCTGGATCTGGGCGGCGCGGTAGGACTGCGGGAGGCTGGGAGACATGCTGGTGTGTGTGAAAAGCGCGCTGTGGGTGCTGGAGAGAAGGAGGGGAGACGAGAGAGGCTGAGACGTCGTCGGCCGGGTGGAGAAGGTGGAGGGGTGCTGACAGCAAAATTCCCGAATTGCTCGGGTGGAGTGGGAGGCTAACCGACCGTGGAGCGTGGATTTGTGGAAGGTGGAGGAAGCGGTGCCGGAGAGCTGACAACTTGACAAAGCTGGTGAGCGGACGAGGAAGAAAACCGAGGTGGAAGGAAAGGAGGGTTACAACACTCTCGAGGAGAAACAGGCTACACAGGGACCGTCTATGCGGCGAAGAAGAGGGGTATAGAGACGTGAGAGGGGAGATCTAGGTGCACGAGGGCGAGGGACAACGGGGGAGAAGCTCTAGAGGACCGAGTCCTCGACGCGAACGAGGTCCGCCTCTTCGTCCTGTCCGCTGGGATCGGCGAAGCGGTACTCGCGGAGGGTGGCGTTGTCCCATTGGATAGGCTAGTGGCGGGAAAAGGACCCGCGCAGAGGGGAGGGTGAGGAAGGAAAGGCAAAGTCGGAAGGCAAAGAAGTTAGCACGGGCTGTGGCAAAGAGAATTAGGAAGGACACGCACACTCTTTTTCCGGTCATGCGCATGCGGCGCCTTGACGATCCTTCTCAGCAGCCCGTGGTGGCACACCACGACGACCTTGTCGCACTCGAGCTCGCGGAGGTACTTGCGGACCCACTTGGCGCGCGCGATGTTCTTCTCCTCGGTCGCCTCGAACTCGCCCGCGTTCTGGTTCCACTCGGGCGCGGACTCGACGTGCGACCAGTCGAGCCAGGGGTAGGGGAAGAGCGCCTTGGTCTCCTCGAGCGGGCCGCCGAGGTCGCAAAGGTACGCGCCGCACTCTGCATACATGCAAGCGGTCAGTACGGCGTCAAGAGAGGCGGAAGTGATGGCCACGCACCCTGCAGCTGCGGCAGAATGACGAGCGGCACAGGCGTCTCGCTCTTCCCGGGCAGCAAGCTCGAGAATCCGAGCATGGTGGTCTGCATCGTCCTCCGTAGCGGGCTCGTGAGGATGACGGTGTCCTTGGGGTCGAGCGAGGCGAAGAAGGTCGGGTACGAGGTCGGGATCGCGGAGCATTGGGTCACGCCGCGCGAGGTCAGTTGCGGGTCGAGCTGCGAGTGGTCGGGGGGAGGGTCGGGCGGGGCGACGTTGTGTTGCGCTTCCTGTTCGGCGGGGAAGAAAAGGGAGTCAGCAGGGTGTAGACGGCGAGTGGGTGGGTTGAGAGGAGTGGGGGAGGTGCCGGGCGAGAAGAGCGACTCGAGCTCCTTGAACCCTGGGGCTCGGCTCGCGGTATCGTGGGGCTGTGCGCTTGACGCTGCCACAGTTCCCACCTCGCCGGAGGGTAGTGATGGCGGGATAGCGCGCGGGACGGTTTCGACCGGAACCCTCACACGACCCAACCTCGCCGCCTCTCTGCCTCTTCTGGACCGGCGACAGCTCCCCAAGCCTCCCTAGCAGCCCAGCGCTCCAGATCGGGTGCGTCCACTGCACCGGCGGAAGGTTGTCGTGGTGACGGTGGGTCGGTCGGGACGAGGGAGAGGTGGAAGAGACGGAACGGCGACGGAAGCTAATAGAGAGCTGTGCGGGTGGACGTACGCCGTGTCGGAGGAGGTAGACGCGAGGCGGCATCGCTTGAAGCTGATCGAGCAAAGCCGTCGCTTTCCAACCCTCGTCGCCGCTGCCTTCCTCCGCTCTCGCCTTCCGCCCGCTTCGTTCTGTCCTCCGGCGTCTCTCCGGCCCGCTCTCAGCCCATGCACCCTCCTCTGGCAGACCACCAGCAGGCCCGTCCGTCCTCCCTCTCCCCCTCTCTCCCTTGCCGTACACCGCTCAGTCTCCTTCCCTCTTCCTGCAGAGTGCCAGGCCGTCATCGAAGCCCTCAAGCAGTGCCACGACGCCCACCCCTACGCCAAGTTCATGGGCGTCTGCAACAGCCACAAGCACGCCCTCAATCAGTGCCTTCGCGGCGAGGTGCGCTGCGCTGCCCTTCGCTGCTCTGCTCGCGAGTGCCGAACGCTGACTATGGGTGGCTTGCAGCGCATGGAGCGGACGGAGAAGAACAGGGACAAAGCTAGGGAGAAGCGCAAGGCCGTCGAGGCAAAGTGGAAGGAGATCGAGCAGGAGTCCTGAGGGAGGAGGCGACGAGGAGGAGAGGGAGAGGGTGGGCGTGCCCGGTACGTTTTTTCCTTTCTCTCTGGCCTATTGTCAGAGTCGCCTGACCCTCTCTCCGACCCCCAGTTCCCCTTTCAACCGCAAGACTAGACGACTTTCCGCCGCCGGGCACCCTTACCGCCTTACCATGCCCCACCGGTGCCACTCGCATTCGCATGACTCGTTGTACTACTACGCAAGATCGCAACTCAGCACTTCTCAGCACATTTTGCGGGGATTGTGAGTGAGGAAAGGGAGAAAACGCGGGAGAGGAAGAAAAGAGACGGCGGGAGCTTGCTCTCGCGCTCTTTGTTCGGAAGAGGCAGTCCAGAGAGCGCTGCAGCATGAGGATGCGCCAGCGAGAAAAGCGCCTCGGGGAAGTGTCGAGGAAGCGGTTCTCCCCACCTCCCTCGAGTCCTCCTTGGCTTCACCTTTCTCGCTGCCCCGCTCGCTTGCTCGCGGCCCATTTTTCACGTCAAGCGCAGCTCTCAGTCTCTCGCCCGGCGCCCGCTGCTCTTCCTCCCACCCCGTCGCCCGCTCCTCCTCGCTCGCTCGTCACCCTTCTCTCCTCCCCCAACTCGCCCAAGGTGGACGAACCCTTCGGCCTCTCGCCGCTCTCTTCGCGCTCTACCGCCTCTCGCACCGGACCAGCGCACGCCGTAGTCGGACGAGGCATGGCCGAGAAGGCGATCCAGCAGCTGAGGACCAACGTCGAGCGGCTCGGGGCGCGCTTGGGGGAGAACTTGGCTGGTGCGTGCACTTCCAACCCTTCTGTGCGCTATTGCAGGCGCCCACAACAGCCGGCCGAGCTCTGGCGAGGCAATGGGGAAGGATCGCTCTCCAAGCGGATGAGAGGGAGCAAGCTGTCTTGTGGTCTAGCTGGAATTTTGCGAGGCCGTACTGACTTCTTCATGAACTCTTCCCTTGCAGAGCACTCCCGCGACCTTGGCCTCGTCGTGCGTCTCATCCCGCTCTTCGTCCCCCTCCCCCACTCACCCCCTCACGCCCACAGGACTCCTTCGCTTCGGGCACCTCGGGCGGCGCAGGCAAGTACCTTGAGAACGGCGCGGTCGTGACCCCCGCCGGCACGGCCGAGACGAAGCGGTTGTTGGCGAGCAAGAGCGAGCGGGAGAGGGAGGAGGGGCTCAAGAGGGTCGTTGCGGTGCGTTTGCGCGTTCTCCTTCGCTTTTCCCTGCTCGAGAACGAGGCAGAGACTGACGATTGTCGACGTTGAGCGCGTGCAGATGATGACCAAGTCCCTCCCCGTCTCGACCTTCTTCCCGCTCGTCACCTCGCTCCTCACGCCCTCGTGCTCGCTCCCCTCGCGCTCCCTCATCTCCCTCTACATTGTCTACAGCGCCCACTCGTCCCCCGAGCTCGCCCTCCTCAGCATCAACGCCTACCAGAAGGACCTCTCGGACCCGAACCCGCTCCTTCGCGCGGGCGCGATCGCGACGCTCTCGCGCATGGGCCTGCCGGACATCCGCGAGCTCGTCGGCATGGCGGTGCAGAAGGGCGCGAGGGACTCGGCGTGGTACGTCCGCCGGGCGACGGCCGACGCCGTGAGGACGCTCGTCCTCGCCGACCCGACAGAGGACAACCGCGCGTCGCTCCTCCCTACCTTGACGACGCTGCTCGACAACGCCTCCCCTCTGACGCTCGGCGCCGCGCTCGAGGCGTGGGAGGCCATTTGCCCCGCGAAGTGGGAGCTCGTGCACCCGAACTACCGCAGGTGGTGCAAGATGCTCGTCGACGTCGAGGAGTGGGCGCAGGTCGCGCTCCTCCGTGTGCTGGCGAGGTACGGGAGGAGCTTCTTCCTCGACCCGGCGGTGACGGGCAAGGTCGATGCGGATGCGGAGCTGGCGTTGAAGGCGAGCGAGCCGCTCTTGCAGCACCTGAACCCGGCTGTGCGTCTCCTCTTTCTCCCTGCCACTCCGAACCCCCGCCCTGACCTCCTGCCCCCGGCAGGTCGTTTCCGCCACCATCAAGCTCCACTACTACCTCTCCCCGCCGCTCCGGCACCCGCGCCTCGTTCGCCCCCTCCTCCGCCTGCTGCACGCCGCGCCCGAAGTTGCCGCCGTCGCGCTCGAGCAGTGCGCCTTCATGGCCGAGGAGCAGCCGCAGCTCTTCGCGGACCACCTCGGCGCGTTCTTCGTCCGGTTCGGCGACGGCGTCGAGAGTCGGAGGAACAGGCTCAGGGTCGTGGTTGCGCTTGCGGGGGAGGGGAACATCAAGGTTGTGCTGAAGGAGCTCCTGGTGCGCTTCTCCTTCCTCCCTTTCTCCTTTCTTCCCTCGACAGCACAGCTAACCCTCTCACGCCCAGACCTACGTCAAGGACACGGACGACGCTTTCTCACGCGACGCCGTCACTGCCATCGGGACCTGCGCGCAGCGGGTCCCGGCTGTCGCAGGCGAGTGCCTCAAAACGCTCATCAAGCTGCTGCAGAGCCCGCATGGTGCGCCTGTTTTCCTCGCTCCTGTTTCGCCCGTTCCTCCCATGCTCACGATGTTCACGAGAATCAGAACCGACTGTGTCGACCGCCGTCCTCGTCCTCCGCACCATCCTCCTCTCGCCCTCCTTCCCCTCCTCCCCGCGCCTCTCCCGGAGCAGCATCATCGCGCGCCTCGCCGCGTACCTGCACTCTCCCCAAGGAGGGAAGGGCAAGATCCAGGACCCGCACGCGCGGGCGACAGTGTACTGGCTCGTGGGGCAGTTCGCACACGAGGGCGGGCTCGAGGGGAGCGGCCCGGATACGGTCAGGGTGGGCGCGAGGGGGTTTGCAGACGAGGTGCGTTTGCCTCTCAAGTTCCTCTTCATCTCTCGTAGGAAGAGAGCAGGGCTGATGCTCCAGCTTCGCGCAGTCCTCGCCCGCCAAGCTCCAGCTCCTCACCCTCTCCGCCAAGCTCCTCGTCCTCTCGCACACCTCCCCCCTCACGCCTCACCTCCACCCCCTCGCGCTCCTGTTCGAGTACCTCGCCCTCCTCGCGCGCTACGACCTTGACTACGAGGTCCGCGACCGCGCGCGCTTCCTCGCCGGCTTGGTCGCGGCCGGCGGGGTCGGGAGGAAGAAGGACGACGGCGAGGGGGCGGCGAGGGTGCAGCTTGGGGAAGAGGAGTTCGCGAGGGGCGTGCAGGTGGAGGAGCTCACGGGCGGAGGAGAGCAGGGGGAAGAGAAGGAGGAGCAGCGGATGACGGCGGAGCAGGTCAGGCGCGTGCTGTTTGAGGGCAAGGGCGCCGCAGCAGAGCACGGTGCGTCTGCGTTTCCTCTCCCTTTCCCACCGGAGGAGCGGAACTTGAACCCATTGTTGTGCCACAGACGTCCCCACATCGACCGCCCAACTCGGCACTCTCGCCCTCTCCCTCTCCGCCTCTTCCAAGCGGCCCTTCACCTCCGCCTCCTCTTCCCTGTCTATCCTCCCTCCCTACCCCTCGGCCGTCCCGCCCTCCTCGATACGCGACCCGCCCGCCCCGTCCTCGTCCTCGCGCTCGTCTTCAGCCAGCGGGGCCGCCTCGCGCGTCCTGCAAGGGTTCGGCTCGGACTCGTTCGCGCCCGGACGGCCGGGGAGCGCGGGAAGCAACAGGAGTGCTAGGTCGACGCGCGAGAAGGTCGTGCTTGTGCCTACTTCCTCGGCGGGCAGCAATGGGTATCAGCTGCCCCAGGCGCAGCAGCAGAAGAGGCGGATCGGGATGGAGGAGTTCTTTGCCGAGTCGGAGTCGGAGTCGAGTGAGGAGGAGGAGGAGGAAGAAGAAGAAGAGGACCAGGCGAATGGGTCTGAAGAGGATGAGGACGAAGAAGACGAGGAGGAGGACGGAGAAGGAGAAGAGGAGGACAGCTCCGAGGCGGACGCGACGACCTCGGAGGAGGAGGACGAGGCGCGACCGTAGCGTCTTGCCCTTGGTGCCGTAGACGATGCACTTTCAAGGCATGAAGCAGCATGAAGCAGCATGAAGCGAAAGAAGCTGCGAAGAAAAGTGGTCTCGACCTCGCTTCCGCCCCTTCCCCTTCCCGCTCGCCGCTATCTGGGTCCGCCCCGGCGTTAACACCAACCAATCGAAGCAAAGGAGGGGTGGCGGCCGAAAAAAGCTGGAGCAAGGGGGAAGCGATCGGACCTTCCCTCTCTCCCTCCTCCTGCTCGCTGCACCGCTCCGACTCGCTGCTCCTTACCCGCCATGTCCAACACAAACGCTCCGCTTGGTGTGCGTGCCGCTCTCCTGCCGCCCCTCGCTGTCCTCGCTGATCCCGTCCATCCCCACCTCCCTTCCTCCGTTCGACCTCGACGGCGCTCATTCGGCAGGTCGTGGTCATCGCCCGCCATGGCGACCGCTCCAGCTTCTACCGTGAGTCTCTGCCCTGGTGTCCGGCGCTGGAATGGGCGAGATCGCGACGGGGCTCGACGGGGCGGCAAGGGCGATATGGCGGCGCGTTGACGCAGACGGGTTGCTGTGCTCGAGCGGGGTCACCAAAGCGTTCATGCTAACTCTCGAGGGTTCACAGAGGACCCGGTCAGCTATACGGGCAGTGACACCGTCCTCACCCCGTTGGGCGAGCAGCAGAACTACCGCCTGGGCCAGATCCTCAACTCCATCTACGCCGGCTCGAACGCATCCAGGGCTATCGAGGGGCTCAGCGCGACCGAGATGGTCGGGAGCCAGATCAACGCAACGGCGGACGCGGGCGGAGAGGGGAGTGTCATCTGGGACTCGGCAGTTGCGCTGTGGCAGGGTGCGTTCTTTCCCTTCTTCCGCCTAGTGAAATCGTGCAGCAGTAGCTCACCGAGCACTTGTCAGGCTTCTACCCTCCGATGGCCAAGTAAGGCTCCCTTCTTCGCGGGACATCCCGCTGTTGCAGTTCCCATTGACCTGTCTGCTTCCGTTCTTAGCATCTCCACCATCACTCTCGCCAACAGCTCCGAGATCTCCTCTCCCCTCGGCGGCTACCAGTACGTCAAGGTCGAGACGGTTCTCCCGACGGACGATGTCGATTTTGAGCCGTGGACGAGCTGCCAGTCCTGGACGAACCACACCAACACGGTACGCGAAAGACTCTCCAGCTCTTCATCCCAGCGAGACTGACAGAGGGCAATCTGCAGGTCTACAACTCGACGGACTTCCTCGCCCGTGCCGCCATTGAGAAGCCTTTCCTCGACTCGCTCAAGTCCAGCGGGCTCGTCGGCAACCGCACTGTCTCCCTCGCCAACGCCTACAACGTCTTCGATTACGTACGTTTCTCTCTTTCCTGCGTTCAGAAAGAATGATCGGCTCATCCTCCTGTTCCGGCAGATTAACGTCAACTCGCTGCATAACGCTACTTTCGCCGCCGCACTGAACGAGACCGGAGAAGGCACGCTCGCGCACATCCGCGACATCGCTAGGTGGGCCTCTCTGTCTTCTCCTGTCGTTCCCCCTCTTCCTCTTCTCCTGTTTTCCTTGCGAGGTCTCTAGACTTACCTGCTTTGTTTCCCGTAGCTACCACGAGTGGGCGCTCTTCACCTCGCCTGGGCTCGGTGACCTCGGCAACAGTGCGTTCTTCATCCTTGTTGCTCCTTGCGATTCCAAGCTGACTTTTTCTTCCTCCCTTCTTCCCTTTCCTGCATTCCGTACTCTCTTTGAACCCTACCTCCCGACATTCCACTCTATCCCATACTCCGCTATCGCAACCCCTGTACCGCAGTCGCCGGCCGCGCTCTCCTCCCTCGCATCCTGGGCTCCCTCCAAGCCTTCACCGAAACGGACAACGAGGTCCTGATCGCGCACTACCACCTCGCCTACAAGCCCTTCCTCTCTCTCTTCAACATGACCGACCTCGGCGCCGCCTACCCGAACGCGAACGCCATGGTTGACTACGCCTCGATGGCCGTCTTCGAGATCCGCCCCGGCGGGTCCGGCGCCAGCACCTACGACGTCCGCTTCGGCTTCCGCAACGGCACCGAGACGAGCAACGACGTCACGTACTACCCGCTGTTCGGCCAATCGGAGCTCGACCTCGACCTCAACACCTTTGTCGACAAGTTCTCGCCCTACTACATCAACAACAATACGCAGTGTTCGTCCCGCCCTCTGCTGCTACCTCCTCTTCGCTACTGACAGCGTGCATGCTCACAGGGTGCGATCTCTGCAACTCGACCGACACCGCCGCCGTCTGCAGCGAGTACAAGCTCGCGACGCAGTACGAGGACCTCGCGGCCAAGTACAAGCAGATCTCGGACGGCCACTTTACGTCCGTCGGCTCGGGCTTCATCGGCGCCTGCGTGACCATCGTCGTCATGCTCGCCGCGCTCGGTCGTGCGTTGCGCGTTCCCTTTCTCCTTTCTTGCATCTAGAGGCTGATCCTCTCTTCTCGCCTCGTGGCAGTCTTCTACGCCCTCGGCTGGATCCAGTTTGGCAAGAAGCGCCAGCAAAAGCAGGACCGCTACCCGCTCAACGAGCAGCACTCGTTCAAGGGTAGTGTCAGCACCTCCGCCTGATCCTCCTCCTCGGTTTCCCCTTTCTGCTTCACCTCTTCGGTTCTGTACAGTTCCCCTTATGTGTCTGTTCCTCCATTCTGTATCAGTGCAATTGGGCAGGGGTCTGGTCGATTGATAGAAGCGTCGCGGCCCGTCCGCTTTCCCATACGGTCTCATGGATGGCTCGCGTATAGCGCACGCCATGCCGTTGCAGAAAGAGACGACTACCCTACGAACCCACAAACCGGACACGGAGAGAAACGCAAGGCGACAGAAAAGAGACCACGGGAAGAAGACGATGATTCGTAGGGACAGGTAGAAGGGCTAGTACGAGAACTGCCCCGCCGCACCGCAGTCGACGATGACCGACTTGCCGCCGAGCGCCTTGTAGAGGTTGAGGGTCGCGACCTGCGCGTCTTGTACGAGGGTCTTGACGAGGTTGGAGGAGGGGCAGGAAGACTGGGTGTACACGGTCTGCAAAAGCAAAGCAGGTCAGCACGAGTGCAGAGTAGGGAGGTGAGCTGTCTGGGGAAGAGAAGCAAGAAACGAAGCGGAGGAGATTGCGAGCAGGAAGGGAAGAGGGGAGGAAGACGCACCTTGACCGCGCAAGTTGTTGCCTGAGCGTACGCCGTGCTCGTCGTCGTCGTCACCGGCTGCTCAAGCGTGCTCGTGCTCGTGAGCTGAACCGTGCTGAGCGGCGAAGGGGCCGTGACGGAGACGACCTCCGTTGGGGTCGCGGCCGTCTCGTGCGCCGTCTCGGTCACCGTCTCGTACGGCGTGAAAGTCTCGCCGTAGTACGTGACCGTGTAGGGAACTTCCGGCTGCGGGAGGGTCTCGGTCGTCGTGGAGATGATGCTGAGAGGGGAGGAAGGTGAGCTTCGGGTCGATCGGGAGAAAAGCTAGAAGGCGCACGTCGTCAACGGCGTCTCGGCGGTTTGCGTCTCCGTCACCGGAGAAGTCACAGTCGCGTCCGGGCCGACGAGGGTCCGAGTGCCGTCGACGGAAACGGTGGTCGTCGTGATGCCGCCATTGACGGTGACGGTCGACGCGCGCTTCTCGAGGTCAACGAGCGCGCGGCGGTGCAGGGTCTTGAGCTTGACGTATTGGTTCGGGCAGCATTCGGCGGGGAAGGCCTGCTCGTATACGGGAGAGTCAGCTTCAGAGGAGAGAAAAGAAAAGGAGGAACGCACCAGGCGGTAACTGAGGCAGTTGGCGTGGCCTGCGCAGGCGAGCGAAAGGAAAAGGGTGAGAAGAGCAGTCAGCGAGGGAAAAGGGGAACAGCGCACCGGTCTGGACGGTCTGGATCGAGGTGACCGTCTTCGTTGGCGGAGTCGAGGTTGCCCAGCTGGTCTCGTACACGGTTGACGTAGCAGGCGTAACGGTAGAGGTAAGAGTCATTGCGAGGGGAGTGTCGGTGACGGTCTGCGGGCGAAGAGGGGTTAGGAGAAGGAAGGCAGAAGAAAAAAGAGTGAGAGAGCGAACGATGGTGGACGAGACGGTCTCGGTGGGAGCGGTGAACGTGCCAGCGTCGACGTCCACCTCGTAGTAATCGGGACCGCTGCGCGGAACGGCAGAAAGGTCAGTCTTGCCGGGAGGAGGTGAACAGGGGAGGAGAAAATGGCCGTACAGGTCGACCTCCTCCGTGTGGATGTCCGTTACGGTCGACACGTCCGGAGTGACAGTAACCGTGCTCGTTGGCGACTCCGTGATAGTCGCGCTCGGAGTGTAGACGGTCTGGACGTAGTTGGTCGAGGTTGAAGTTGCGGTCGAGCCGAAGGTCGTAGTCGTGCCGACCGACGCAGCGGAGACAGGCACACACTTCATGTCCTTGACGTCGGCGTTGATGTGGATTTGACCGGTGGACATCGGATAGCCCAGCTGGTAGCCGTCCACTCCGTTGACGACGTACCAGTCGTCAGGCGCGTTATTGGTTGCGGTGGTGTAGGTTGTCGAGATCTGCAGCTGCGACTGAGAGCAGACACCGTTCGTGGCGGAAGCGGTGCAGCCCCAGTCGCCGATTCCGCTGTAGAAGCTGCCGTCCGAATTGCGTGAATCGACCTTGAGGAACAGAGAGGTGGTGAGCTCACCAGCTCTTCTCTGCTGAAAGAGTTGGGACAACTCACGAAGAGGCCGTATTTGCGTGCCATGGGCTGCTGGATCATGGCGCGCGATCCCCATCCGAATTGGCTGCAGGAAAGGGGTGGGGAAAAGTCAGCACCACTACGGCAGGGCAAGTTCAGACGACGCGTACCGAGGGTTGTCGCCACGAGTGACCATCTCGGCCCAAACGGACGCCGCGTTCACGCCGTCCGCAATGGCCCAAGTCGCCGCCCCGGCGCCGACCGTGTAGCAGTCGAACGTCCAGTCCTGGCTCGAGCCGTCGAGGAACGCGGCGAGCTCGAGGGTGCACTGAAGGTTCTGCGAGGTGACGATGCCCGAGCAACAGGCCGTCTCGGTGGTGACCGTCTCGTCGAAAGTGTCGGTGTCGATTACGGTGGATTGGTATGTGCGCAACTGAGAGCCGTTCGGGCAGCTCTGAGCAGCCGCAACGCTGAAGAGCGCGAAGACGGCGAGGGACAGCATTGTGGGTGTCAGAGGAGGGAGGAGGACAGGGGAGACCCAGGGAAGAAGGGAAGATTCAGCGGTGGGAGAGTGGGTCTGTCCGCGAAGCGCAACTCCAAGGGCGACGGAAAGCCCTCCCACACCACGTGTCGTGAGCTCCTCGTGTCCTGCTGCAGCGCTGGAGTTCCGACCGATTGAGACGTATGTAGGCTGATCGAGAGTTCCGCCCTGTCGACCGTCGAGACGGAAACCCAGCGGGACGCGCACGCAGGAAGCAATCGAGTCGTACCGAGCTGTGCTGTCAGGCGCTGGGAGTCGGAGGCGCGCACGAGGCGGGAGGAGACGGGAGCAACGTCGTCGTCGATCAGGACGTGGACGGCGGCGAGCCGAGCGAGACGATTGACGAAGACGGGCGGGCTGAGAGAAGGTGACATGACACAGAGTCCTCTGCTGTTGGTGTGCGCTGCACCACGAAGCGTGCGAAGCAGTGAGAGCAGATGTGGAAGCAGGACAAGGAGGGAGGCAGGGAACGGAGCAAAGCGGGTTGGTCTCTTCTGTCGTGGCTCGTTCTTCTCGTCCGATCCGAGGCTCGAGAGCGTGAAGAAGGTCAGGAGTGCCACTCTACCCCGCTATCCTCTACACCTGCCTCTCCCACTGCGCCTACCGCAAGTCGACCACCTCGAACTTGGCCTCGCTGCGGACCTTGCAGTGCCCCCAGCTCTGGTCGACGTCGGTGTAGATCGGAATGTCGGGACTGTGTGAAGCCAACACGGGTCAGAGAAGGGAGTGGGAGAGAAGGAGAAAGAGAGGAGGGAGAGGGATGGGAAAGAAAAGCGCACTGCTCGTGGAACGTCCCTGCGGCGGTGCAGCGCGAGATGGTCTGCAACCCGGGCGGGTCGGTCATCCTGTGTGTGCGAGAGCCGCGACGAACGCATCAGCCCCCGCTCTCGGAAAGAAGCTCGACGAGGAGGATAAGGCGGGAGGGAAACGCACCGGAACACGCCCACGCTCGGCTCGAACCTGGGCGAGCACACGACGGCGACGGCCTCGGGGAGCATGAGCTGGTAGCCCGCGTGCGTGTGCAAGTCGCGCGACGACAGAAAGACGCTTTGCGTCGGGTGGGTGTGGATCTGTCTCCCGTCAAACGTCCTGCTCTGTCAGCTCTCTTCTCTTCTACACGACCAAGGAGGGAGGAAGGGAGGAGAAAGAAAGAGGGAGAGCGCACCCAGCCCAAAGTGAGCAGCCCCTCGCGGTCCTGGAACCCGAACTGCTCCTCCTCGTGCGTAGTCTCGCACGTATCGGCCGTGCCGGTCTGCTTCGGGACGAGGAGCGTGGTGATCGTAAGGGTGTTGTGGCTCTGCGCGGGACGCCGGGCATGTACCTCCGTCAGCTTCGTTGCGTGAGTCGCCGTAGGATCGCGGCAAGGCGAAGAACCAAGACGCGGCGAGACCAGGGACGTACCAACCTCCCGAGCAGCAACCCGCACGTCTCGACCCCCTTCTCCGTGTTCCGCCGCGCGACCTCGCGCATGAAGTACCCCGGCAGGGCGGCGGGGAGGACGAGCGGGCGGAGCGGCGCGCCCGATTCGGTGAGGGCTGCTCGGCGGGATTGGAAGCGTCAGTACCTCCGGGTGGAAGCACAGGGGGCAAGGGCAAAGAAGGAAGGACAGCGGAAAGAGAGGGGGGGAGGAAAAGGCAGGAAGGGACGGACCGAACTCTTCCTCCACTTTTTCCTCGCCATCGACCGCACCTGCCAGAGGCGGGATCTCCTCCTTTTTCCTCCTCTCCCCCTCGTTCTCCCTCTCTTCGACCGCCGGCAGCGCCCCTTGCATCTCCCGCACGCTCTCCAGCCCCGCTCCCCCTCTCCCTCCTGCTCCGGCCGCGGAGCGGACCGACCGGGAGCGCAGGAGGCCGAGAGGGACAGACGCGAGGGATGTGCTCGGGCGTCGCGCGAGGGGCGCTTTCGGCGCGGTACCGATGGAGGAAGAGGACGGAGGGACGGCGGGTGGGTGAGGTAGGCGAGGGGGAGAGGCGGGCGGGGCGGAGGGCGCTGGAGGGAGCGGAGCGGGAGGGTGCGGAGTGGGAGAGTGCGGGGCTTGAGGGGGAGGAGGATGAGGGGGAAGGGGGGGCTGAGGCGGGATGGGCGGCGGGATAGGGTGCGAGTAGGCTTGTTGCTGCTTTTGTTGCAGGGGAGGATGAGGGTACGGTGGAGAGATTGCGGGCTGCGAGTGCGAGTGCGAGTGCGAGTGCGAATGCGAGTGCGAAGGAGGAGGAACGGGGTATGTTGCTGGTGCTGGTTCGGAAGGAGTGGAAGGAAGAGAAAGGACGGGGTATGGCGGCTGACGAGGGTATATGATCGCGGGCGTAGTCGAGTTGGGCTGGGAGTAGGCGTACGGCGCCGATGCCGTCGGAAGTGAATGCGGAAGAGCTGGCGGGTAAGAAGCAGAAGGCGGAGGAAGCTGCCCGCCATACATCGCTCCAGGCGAGATCGCCTGCCTCCCGCCCTGCTGCGCCGCGTACGGGAGCTGCTGAGGCGCCTGCGGCGGAGAAGGTGGAAGATAAGACGGTGCAGTTCTCCCGCCGAGGTGCGGCGGGTACGCTGGCGCCGCCGAGGAGCCCGAGCCGAGGTCGCTCCAGCTCGGCGTGCGCTGATACCCGTGCGCGCCGGCCACGGCGGCGTAGGCGATCCCTCCTGCTCCTGCTCCTGCTCCTTCGTCTTCGACCTCATCCTCCTCGTCCGACTTGCCCGGCAGGGGGAGCGCCTCTGCTCCTCTCCCTTCCCGGGGCGGAGCATGCGCATGCCCTTGCGTGGCCGGAAGGAGATGCACCGGGTACGCCGGCCCCTCCTCCCTCCCCTCGTCTCTCGCCTTCTGCATCTCTCCCAGCCGTCCCTCTCGCCCGATGACCGCCCACTCCCCCTCCTCCCCTTCCCGCTCCGCCGCGCCCGGCTCCGGCAACCGCCCCGCCGCCTCGACGCTCCCGCCGCTTTTGTCCCGCCGGTGGTGGTAGGCGTGGCCCATGCCGAGCGCCTTGCGGAGGGGGTTCTGCCTCGGCGGGGCAGGAGGGACGGGCCCTGGTCCTGTGGGCGCGCGGCGCGGTTCTTTTCCTTCGCCCGGGCGGGAGGAAGAGAGGGATGAAGCAGTCGAGGTGGAGGGGTAGGACGAGTCGGTGTATGACGTGGCGGCGGCGGTGACGGTGTTGCGCAGCGTCAAGGCGGGCACGGCGGAAGAAGAAGAAGAGGACGAGGCGGGGTGGAGCGAGGCGTAGTACTCTGCCGAGCGGGCCTGGAAGAACGCCTTGAGCTTGGCGTAGGTCGCGGCAAAGTCGGCGGATTGCTGCAGGTCCGTTGCGGGTCAGTGGAGAAGGGAGGAACAGAAGGAGGAAGACGGCACACCTCGGCCAGGTTGTCCTTCTGCCACCGCGGCAGGCTCGCCCACCCTGGGTGATGGTACGGCAGGACGTCGCGCTGGATCTTGAGGACGGTGGCGGTGCGGATGAAAGCCATCTAGGGTGAGGAAGATGAGGATCAGGGAGGAAAAAGGAGAGAGAAGAGAGAAAGAGCGGACCTCGTACTCGCGCTCGCGCTCGTAAACCTCGCCTCTGCTCAGGCGTCTCGGTCAGCGGTGAAGAAGAGAAAGCGGACTAAGAAGAAAGTACTCGAGGGCGAGATGGCGGAGGGCGGCGAGCCAGTGTGCGAGGGGCCAGTCGCTGGTGTAGGTGTTGGCGACGAGGTCGTCTGCAATGTCTGCGAGCTCGGCATAGCCCTTGGGCGGGTCTGCTTGCGGTGCTGGTAGTGGAGGGGAGGGCGGAGTGGGTTGAGGCGGTGCAGCGGGTGGAGGAGCGGGCGAGGGAGGGTTCGAAGGGGCGCGTTTGCGCCGCAAGAAGCCGGGGGCCATCAGAGGGTGCTTGAGAGTGAGCAGGTGAGCATGCAGAAGCAGGAAGCGAGTCGAGGAGAACGACAGGAGCAGAGCGCTCTCGGACCCCAAGGCCGCGGGGCCGTCTTCAAGATCAGAACCGAGTGAGGGCGGTTTTTCTTGCGGTGCTTGCGATGGATTGAACGAGTACTGAGTTGGACGAGCGAAACCACGTCAGCCGCGCACGCAAGGGCAGACGGAAGGGACGGGCGGAAGGCGCCTCGCCATCGATGGACGCTGACCTGCGCAAGGGCGGCAGCGGGGACGACGACGGCCGGCTTCCTTCTGCTCTCCTTCCTGCCCTCCACTTGCTTCCACTTGCACACCGAGGACTCGCTCACGACAGCCCCATCCCCTACCCTGACACGCACTCGCGCGTGAAAGGAGCGCTCTCACTGCCCACCCTCGACCTCGCCGTCCCCCACTTGACCACTCTATCAAGTCACCACTGCTCTGTACCGCCACGATGAGCATCTCGGCCACTCCCACCACCACCCACCGCACCCGCTCGGCCTCTCTCACCCTCCCCTCCCCCATCCCACTCGCGAGTCGCAGCAACGAGCCTTCATCAGCTGCCTCGCCTCCTCCCACCCTCTCCAACTCGCCTCAACCCCCCTCCGCCCTCTCGGCCTCCCTCAAGGCCTTCCAGGACCTCTCCCGCTCCCCATCCAGCGCCAACTCGAACCGCAACCCACTCGACACTGTCGAGTTCCGTCAGGCCTTCGCCCACGCTCGCCGCACCTCGTTCTCCAACAAGGACAACAACAAGGACGCCGTCCGCCCCATCGTCATCCCCGACACCGCCACCCACGACCTTCCCACCCCGGGCCTCTCGACCAGCCCGAGCAGCGAGGCCACGTCCGGCTCGCTGCCCACCCCGTCCTCCTCCCCCACTTCCACCCCTCTCTCGCCTCCTCCCGCTACCAACACCAAGGCCCGCACCGTCTCGAACGGCAGCACCCCCAGCACTAAGCTCGGCAAGGCTTCGTCCACCCTCGGCGGCGTCTGCGAGCAGGACGAGCTCGCCATGGAGCGCGGCGAACTCGCCCTCGCCCAGAACGACGACGCCGACGACCTCGCCACCCCGCCCGCCGCGTCGTCGACGGGCGCCTCGAGCCTCAGCGGCTCCGGCATCTTTGCCGGCGGCGCGCGCTGGGGCTGGCCCTCCGGGGGTCCTACCTCTCCTCCCGTCTCGGGCTCGGGCGCAGGTGCGGGCTCCCTCCCGCTCGCGAGCCAGCTCTCGCCGCCTTCAAACGCCGAGGCCCTCGTCGGCTCGGTCCAGCGACGCGGCTCGCTCGCCTTCGCCTCGCCGCCCTCGACCTCCGGCTTCCGTGCGCCGGGCTCGTCCTCGCCGTCGTCGACTGGCCTGCCGGCTTCGCCCCCACCGAGCGACCCGTTCCGGATGATGCAGCCCCTTGGGCGCGTCGTCAGCGCGGGCGCGGCGCTGCAGACGCCGAATGGGACTGGCGGCGGCGGGGGGACCGGAGGAGGAGGAGGCGGAGGAGGAGGGGGAAAGGAAGGGTTCGGGATCTTCAGGCGGTTCAGCATCTCTGGACTCGGCAAGGTGCGTCTTTCTCTCCCTTTTTTCTTCTCCCTGTTTCATCTCTGACCTTACCATTCTCACTCCAGACCCGTCCCTCCGCCCCTCCCGCCCCCGCCCCCTCCGCTGTCCCCGCGCCGACGCTCGCCCCGCCCGTCGTCCTGTGCACCTCGCCCGCCGCCGAGCCCACCTCTGCTCCCTCCGCCGCCGCTTCGAAGCAGCAGCTGCAGCGCGGGCGGAGCCTCGGCGCCGGCGGCGCGGCGAGCAAGGGCGCGGCCAAGAGGCGGATCAGCCCGATGGGGGAGAAGATTCTCCGTGGGGGCTACTGAGCGCGCGCAACTCTGCTGGCCGCACTCTACTCCTGCCCTACCTCGCATCGCCACCCGGACGACTTCGCACCCTCTCTACTTCGCACCGCAACGACCCCTAAAAGCCTAAACCGCACCCTCTCTCCTCTTCTCTCTCGCCGCCAGTGTCTTGGTATCCTCCGCACCGTCCATAGTCCCCTCGAGTATCGCTGCCTCTCCTACTGTCCATGTTGTCCTCCTCCCTTTTCCTTGCTGTTATTGTACTTCCTAGCCGTCCCTTCTCCCTTCCCTCGCCTTCCCTGCGTGTCCTTCCCAGCAGTCGCCTCTCCTCACCGGGTTCACCAGCAGCTTGTGCCGTCTCCTTCCCTCTCGTTGACTTCTTCTCCCTCCTTGTTCTTCTTCGTCCGGGTCGTTTTCTTGCAGTAGCTTCCCGACAGATCAATCGAAATCAGCAGTGCAGTCATTCAACTCCTTCTGCTCCAGGTCGCTTGCGAGAATGGAGGAAGAAGAGGAGAAAAAACGATCCGAAGCTTCGGATCGCAACCGGTTTTGATCTCGCCTCGAGCGCGTCGATGGGGCTCTAGCTTGCTCGCTTGTGTCTCTCAGCTCTTTCACGCCGCACCCAGTGCGGACAAACGCGTTCTCGTGCTGCTCCCGTCCTCTCTCGCTCTCTCTCCCTCTCACCTCTCGCCCCTTCGCCCGCTCCACTCGCCGTTCCACCTCCCTCGCCTACTCTGCCGACCCCCGTTCAGCACCATGAGCCCCTCGCCGGACCGCAAGCCGCTCCTCGCCTCTCCCACCGCCGCCTCGCAGGTCGACCAGGTCGACCATCTGCCTCCCGGCCCCCTGCACGACCTCCACACCTGGCTCTCAACCTCGTCCCTCAGCGACCTCTGCAAGCTCTTCGGCGCCGACAGCGCCTTCGAAGGCGCCGGACTCTCGCTCGCCGTCCTCGCCTGCGGCG
This sequence comes from Rhodosporidiobolus sp. SP3-3/4, assembly GCA_029873605.1. Taxonomy (NCBI): domain Eukaryota; kingdom Fungi; phylum Basidiomycota; class Microbotryomycetes; order Sporidiobolales; family Sporidiobolaceae; genus Rhodosporidiobolus; species Rhodosporidiobolus sp. SP3-3/4. The sequence continues at coordinate 50,638 of JAQJIZ010000055.1, forward strand.
CCGGCTTCGGCGGCATGGCCTTCATCTGGCTCGTCCTGCTCCCCTCCGTCTTCCGCCCCTCGGACCCGTCCTGCTCCCTCTCGACCGCGTGGGCGCAGAACGCCCCGCACGCCGCCGCGGGCGTTGCCTTTGTCGCGCGGTGGATCCTCGAGGTCGTCGTCGTCGCCCCGCTCTGGGCGCTCACCTGGACGCTCGTCAACTGCATCATGGTCCTCGCGCACGCGGTGGTCCTTCTCTGCCCCCTCCCCGCGCTGTGGCTCCTCTACGCGACGTGGGCGTCGTCCCCCCTCTCGCGGTGCCTCTTCGGGCCCGAGTCGAGGGCCTTTCCCTTCGCGCGCGCGGTCGAGAGCGTCCTCCCCTTCGTCATGGTCGACCACCTCTTTGGCGCCAAGATCCCCGTCTACTCCGCCGTGCACTACTACCTCGAGGCGTACCTCTTCGTCACCTCGCTCTGCGACTTCTCCCTCCTTCTTGCCCTCCTCGGCATGGTTGCCTGGCTCGTCGAGGACAGCTCCCGGAGCAGCGGCGGCGGGCTCTCGCTGGCGGGGTACACGTTTAGGGTCGAGCGGACGGAGCGGAGCGAGGTCTAGGGGGACTTTCTTCGAGGAGAGCTGAGGGTGCAGCAGGTGCGCCCGCTACTCCTTGTTCTGCCGTCCAACACCCTCACTGACCCACCCGTCCCTCTGCAGCTCGACTATGTACCCGCTCTTCAAGGCCCGCATGCTCGTCTCCTGCAGTAGCCGATTTCGATCGCAACCAGTTCTGTTTTCTCTTCTGCGCCTTTGTGAGCGGTGTGAACAGCTGCGGAGTAGCCGGGAAGAGGGGTAGATGGGAATCCGCTTGCGGGATATGCTTTCATCGAGAGGAAAAGGAAAGCGGGTAGAGAGGACAAAGACCACCTTCGATGCGAAGCCGCCAACTCTTCCCATTTCGAGCTCTGTATGCGACGCACGATCGGCAGGCTAGCCTGGCGCGCTCTCCCACCCTCTAGATTCAATTTCTCAGCTGGACAAGCGGCGGACTCATGGGGTACTTCAGGCGTGCGTGGCCCTTCTCTTCCTCGCTCTTTCACCTTTGCCTCGCTTCCCTTACAGTCTGCTCTCTTGCTTCGGGAGCAGCTTCGCACTCCCCCTACCCTAGTCCCACCATGATCCGCCTTCCGACTGGTACCGAGCCACGCCGCCTTCGCGCTCTTCACGCCAAACTTCAAGGCACCAACGTCTGGGAGCGGTTTATACTGGCGGACGACGAGCCCGTTCTGTGTTTCTTCGTCCCTTTCATCCTTGCAACATTCGGCGGCCTCGCCGGCTTCCTCGCTTTTCTCGCCCTGTACACTGCCGGCGACGCACACTGCTCAGATGATGGGTTCGCCGTCTGCTTCCTCGACACGAAGCTGCACAATGCCTGGACGGCAGACGCCCCAGTTGTGGCGGACGCGGTGGTCGTTGCCCTGCGCTGGATCGGCCAGCTTCTCGTCCTCGGGCCGGCATGGGGTATCAGCTGGATCCTCACCTATGCCGTCCTCATCCTCGTGCACGGCGCGGTGATGCTCTCGGTCTATCCCATGTTGTGGACGATCTACGTGGCCTGGTCGTCCTTGCCCCTTTCCCGACTCCTCCTCTGCGGCAACACCTCCTTCCCGCTCTTCCCGCTCTTCCGCGCAGCGGAGAGCACCCTCTCCTTCCTCTTTCTCGACCTCGGTGCTCCCCCTATACCGATCTACGCCCCTTCAACCGCTACATCGCCGGCTACGTCGCCTTCACCTCCCTCGTCGACTTTTCTCTCCTTCACTTTGTCCTCGGAGTCGTCGCGAGCCTGGACGAGTGGGTTGCTGGAGTGAGCAGTGGAGAGGGCTTCTCGCTGTTCGGGTTGCAGATCACGGTGCAGCGGCGGGAGGGGAGCGAGGTGTGAGGTGGTCGAGGGAGGCTGGGAGGGGCATCCCCGTCGGTCCACTCTCTACCTACGACTTCAAGAATGCTCTCTTTGACCTCCTCTCCTTCACAGACGCTGGAAGACAGTCCAAATCAGCTTCACCACCACTGCCTTTTCTCCCCCACTTTCGATCGCAACCAGTTTTGTTTTCGTTTCCCGAAGCGGCAGTGTCGTCTCTACACCCTGTCCACGTTGCAACTAGTCTTCTGAACCTCTTCTGCACTTCTCGCCAGTCGAGGACGCTGGGTAAGCAGGAAGAATGCCAGCAAGAGCCCGAGGGCGGAGAAAGCAGGGCGCGAAGACCATTCCTGCCACCTGAGGAGCTTACAGGCCCTGCTAGCACGTGAAATGGGCCCGAAGTGAGACTGCTCTAGCGCGAGGTGAGGCGGACCCGAGGCGGACTTGGTTCTGCCCACTCGCTCCCTCCCGCTCGCATCGCTCGTCTTCCCCGCGCACCACCTCACACCTCTTCTCCGACACACACACGCACCATGTCCACCCTTCCCACGGGGCGTCCCGCCGCCAACGAGTCCACCGACACCCCCGCCGACCCTCGTCCGCTGCGAGTCCTCCACACCCACCTCGAGACGGCGACCCTGCGCGAGCGCTGGTACGGCATCACGGGCCAGACGGACAACTTCGAAGCCGTCACTGGGTGGACATTCGCCTGGCCTATCTTCGCCGTTCCGTGTGCTCTTCTCATCTTCGTCATATTCTACATGCCGCATGTCGAGGTCTGCAGGGACGCTGGCCTACCCAATGGCTGCGCCAACACGAACTGGTCTCGCGCGTGGACCGACAATGCCCCAAACACCGCCGGCTGGCTCGCCATCGCCCTTCGCTGGGTCCTCGAAATCGTCTTCGTCGCGCCGTTCTGGGCAGTCGTCTGGGCCCTCGTCTACTGCATCATGATCAGCGCCCACCTCTTCGTCCTCGGCTCGCCCATCCCGCTCCTCTGGATGACCTACTCGACCTACGCCTCCTTCCCTCTTTCCCGCGCCCTTTTCAGCCCCGACCGCACCCTCTTCCCTCTCCTCCGCGCAGTCGAGAGCATCCTCCCCTTCCTCGTCGTCGACTACATCTGGACCTCGATCCCGTACTACTCCCCCCTCCGCTACTACCTCGAGGCCTACGTCTTCCTCACCTCGCTCTTCGCCTTCTCCCTCCTCCACTTCGTCCTCGGCCTCGCCGCCACCGCCGACGAGTACCGCAGCGGCGTGCGTGCCCACACTGTCTCGAGCGCGAGGTGGGCGAGCTGGACGCAGCGCTGGGCGGGGCAGGACGTGCAGAGCATGGCGGCCGAGCTGGAGCAGATGCGCGCCGAGGTGCGCAGGCTGAAGGGCGAGAAGGCGGAGCTGCCGGTGTACGTCGTCTCTTACTCCCTTCCTCAGCCTCGGGGCTGACCCTCATTCCGCAGCTGAGCGCGCTCGACCACCTCGCATCCTCATCTTGCGATCGCAACTGGTTTTCCCTGCTGCGCGTGCAGCTCTTCTCGTTTTGCAATGAGCTTGTCCCGTCCGTGTGATTGCCTCGAAACGGCGGAAGACGACGGTCGAGCGCCGTGTGCAGTCAGAAGAACGAGACCGGGCAAAGGGAAGAGAGACTGATGCAGGAAGCGGGAGTCGAGCAGCCTCTCTGCACGTACTCAAAGAGTAACTCGGTAGAGCAAGCGGTACTCAAGCGTGTTGCCCTCCTCCATCTGGGCTACGTCTCCCTACTTCTTCTTGAAGAACGAGTTCAGGCTGCCCTGCGCCTTGGCGGACGAGGCGGCGGTGGCGGGCTTTTTGGCGGTGCTGGCGCTCGAGGAGGAGGAGGAGCCGGCGCGGGCGACTGATGGCGAGGCGGAAGATGGAGAGATATGGAGACGGTGGCAGCGGGGCGGAAGCGGGAAGGGTGCGGAGGAGTGGTCAGTTCCGAGAAGGATGAAAAAGGGGCAAATGAGATGGAGAAGCGAGATAGGCACAGTGGGACGAGGGAGGGAAGAACGCACGAGCAGGCTTCTTCGCCGGCGCGGCGGCGAGCTTCTTTTCGTCGACGTCCATCGCATCGTCATTCATCATCTCCTGCGAGGAAAGAGCGGGCGCACATCAGCTGACGCGTAGAGAGAACAGGAAAAAGAGAAAGCGCGACGCACCTCCAACTCCCTCCTTTGCCTCTCGGCCTCCGTCTCCTTCCCCTTCCCCTTCGCCGGCGACGCAGGCGCGGCCTTGCTCGCTCCGCTCCCTCCTGCAGCCGACTTGGCCTTCTTCGCCTCGGCCTGCTTCTGCGCCTCGCGCTCCATCTCCATCAGCGCCTCCTCGTCCATCGCCCAGTCGTCGTCGTCGTCGTCGAGCGTCATGTCGATGTCGTCCTTCTTCTTCGTCGGCGCAGGGGCAGGGGCGGACTTCTTGGAAGCGGCGGCGGAGGGGACGGGCTTGGCGGAAGACGAGCGCGAGACGGTCGGGGAGGACTTGCGCTTCGCCGGGATCGTCTTCTTCGGCTTGACGTCCTCCTCCTCCTCATCCTCCTCGCTGTCCTCCTCCTCATCCGACGACTCGGCCTTCTTCTTCCCCTTGCCCTTCTTGGCCGGCTCGTCAAAGCTCTTGCCAAACAAGCCGCGCAGCTGCCCAATCTTGGGCTCGTCCTTCTTCTTCGCCGCGGCCTTCTTGTCGTCCTTCTTGCCTTTGCCCTTCGTCGCCGTCGCCGCAGCCGACTTGGCGGGCTTCTTGTCCTCCTCCTTCTTGACCGCCGGCTTGGTCACCGCCCCGGCGCCGCTCGGCCCCGCCCGCTGCGCCGCGCTCGTCGCGCCGCCGCGCGCGCCCTCGCCGGGCTTGCGTTTCCTTACGCCGTCGGGGTGCGTGATCCCGCCGTACGCAGCGTCGGACGCCGGCGCGGGCTTCCACTTGGACTGGTCGGCGAGCGAGAGGGCGGCGGTGTGCAGGAGGGGGAGTTGCGGGACGGTCAGGGGCGTGGGCGTGAGGGCGTAGATGTGCGATGAGGGGGCGGGGGAGAAGAGGGCGGTTTTGGCTGTGGGATGAAGAAGGCGTTCGAGCGGGCCCGAGGGGAGAAGAGGGAAGGAGAAAAGGGCACACCTTCAAGCTCTTCCTGCGGTACAAGCAGCACCGTCCGCGTCTTGATCTGCTCCGCCTCGTCGTCGTCCTTCTGCGCCTGGGCCTGGGAGGAGGAAGCGACGCCCTCCTCGCCGTCGACGTCCATCCCGTCGGCGGCCTTCTCCTTCCCCTTGCCGGCAGGCGGGCGGTTGGACGCGAGGAAGCCACTGAGGAGGTAGACGGCCGAGACGCCGCGCTCCTTGGCTTGGTCGGTGTCGAGGTAGGCGGTGAGAAGGCTGCAGGTGGGGAGTCGGTCCTGTCAGCTCGATCCGGCCCGGGAGGAGGAAGGAGGGGTTGCGCACCTCTTTGACTCGTTGACGGTGACGCCGAGTTCGCGTGCGGCGAGGCGGTAGGTGAGCTGTGAAGCGAGAGAGATGAGCGCGTCGAGGAGGACGAGAGGACGAGACGGAGGACGCACGGGCTGCTTCTCGAGGGTGACGCGCTTGGTGATGCGCGTAAAGGCCTGCTTGCTGTCCATCTCGGGGCACTGGAAGCGGCAAGAGCGGGTGGAGAGAGCGAGAGAGCAACTTGGAGAGGAAGGCAAAGGTTGGACAGCTTCATCTCCTTCTCTACCTCGTGTAGTGCCATTCAGAGACGGACAACATGACCACCGCGCAGCCAGAGATCCACCTAACCAAGCGCACCGTCCTCAAGAACCACCCGCCTCCATCTCTCTCCTCCATCTCGTCCGTCCTCCGCTTCGACTACCAACCCTCCCGCGACGGAACAGACTCGAACCTCTTGATCCTCTTCCACGGCCTCGGTGCGCCCTCCTCCTCCTATCCTCCTCGAGAGCAGACTGACTTTTGGCCCCCCGAGCAGGCGACACCCTCCGCCCTTTCTTCCAGCTTGGCACATCTTTCAACCTCCCGCAGACGGCGGTACTAGCTATCCAGGCGCCGGAAAGGGTTCCGCTGCTCGAGGAAGAGGCGTGGCAGTGGTGGGACTCGTTCGACCAGATGGGCGAAAGTACGCCCCTGCTTTTTCCTCGTCCTCCTTTGTCCTCGTTTTGCCTACTCATGCTTTGCCTCCCAGTCATCCGCAACTTCAACCCCTCCGCAACGCTTCACCTTTTCAACAAGGTGCTCGAGCACCTCACCGCGCCTCTTCCCTCTTCCGCCTCCACCTCGCCCTCCCCTTCTTCCTCTTCCTCCTCCAAGCCTCCAACAGGCTGCGCCTGGCTCCCCTCTCAGATCCATCTCTTCGGCTCCCAACAAGGCGGCACCCTCGCCGGCGAGCTCGCGCTCTCCTGGGCGCGCTCCCGCCCGTCCTCCTCCCACCTCGGCTCCCTCATCTCCGTCTCCGCATCTCTCCTCTCGCACCCGACCCTACCAGCAAAGAGCAGCACGAAGGTCCTCCTCGTATACCGCAAGCCGGAGGAGCGGGGTGTGGGCGCGGCGAGCTGGAGGAAGGGGTTCGAGAGCGTGAGGGAGGTGAAACTTGAGGGCGGGCGCGGGAGGGAGGGCATGCCGCGCGGAATGGACGAGTGGAGGGAGGTTATGCGGTGCGTTCGCCTTGCTCTTGCTACTCCTTCTCTCCTCTTGCCCTTTTTCTTTTCCGCCGAAGGTCTGACTGTGATGAGGCGCGCAGGTTTTGGTCCGAGACGCTTCTGCGCCGCTCTGCACTCGAGACGGATGGAGGAGAGGTGTACGAGATCAAGGGTGGGGTGGAGGCAGCGCGAGCAGCAGGGGCGAGGCCGGCGCAATGAAAGCGCGCACTCCCTTTCCGCTTCTCATCAGGCTCAAGAGGCGGCAAGAGCACAAGAAACGTCACGCTGCGCTGCTCGGCATGGCATGAAGCTCGCTACATACGCCTTTGCCGTCCTCCCGCCCACTGAACAAGCCCGTCTCACCGCCCTTCGAGCGAGTCGAGCCACTCCCTGCACCACGGCACGACCTTGCGCTCCGCGGCGTTCTCGTACACCTCGCGGCGCGGGACGCGGAACGTGTTGCCCGTCAGGTGGAGGATGAGTGGCGGCGGGAGGAGGCCGAGGTGAGGCGGGAGCTGTTTGTGCTTGCTCGTCAGTATCGGCCTTGCGGAGAGAAGGAGAGAGAGGAGGGAGACGCACCTTGGCGATCTCGTTTGCCGAGAGGTCAATCTCCTCGAGCCTCCACTCCACTCGCTCGGCCCTACTCGCGCCGTCCCAGCGCTTCGCAGCCTCGACGAGCCCGTCCAGGTCCGCAATCTTGTTCTCCGCGACGCGGAGGTGCTTCAACCCGCGCTTCTTGCCCTGCTCCTGCTCGCCACTTGTTGTCGGCAGCGGGGGTGGGAAGAGCAGCGAAGAGACGCCGCAGAGGGAGGTGAGGCGGTTGTGCGTCAGTGTGAGGGTGACGAGCGCGGGCGCGAGGCGCGCGAGGGCGGCAAGGAGGGGCGTCTCGCCGGGAGAGTCGGGGAAGGGAGAGATGAGGGAGGAGGGGAGGAAGTTGTGCGCGAGGTCGAGCACCTCCAGCGCTGGCAGCAAGGGCCCTGCGCTCGACGCGGCGGAGGAGAGCACCTCGAGCGCCGCAATCCTGTTGCTGGCGAGCGACAGGCTTCGCAGCGTCGCGCCCCAGCCCCAGCTCTCGATCGCTCGGAGCGGCAGGACAGGGAGCAGGTTACGGGAGAGGTCGACGCTCGTCGCGCTTTGGAGCGCTGTGGGGGCCGAGCCGGACGAGGGGACGGGGAGGCAAGAGAGGGCGCGGGAGGAGAGGGTCAGGCGGGAACCGGAGGGAGCGGTGGTAAGGGCGGAGGAAAGGCGCACGACGGCGGGGTCGCTAGGGGAGGCTTCGGGTTCAGGATTGGAAACGGCAGGCGTGGAGGTCGAGGGTGGCGGAGAAGGTGCGGCAGCGGCAGATAGGGTTGGCGACGGTGAAGGAGCGCGAGGGGAGTAGGGCGGCGGCGAGGCCGACCCGTCGCGGCCGCTCGAGGCCGTCGTTGGCGAGCCGACCTCCGCCTCCTCCTCATGCCTAGCCTGCTCGCCGCTTCTGACCCTCAACCCCCTCATCTTCGCCTCCAACCGCTCTGCTTCGTCCGCCGCCTCCCTCTTCCTCCGCGCCTCCTCGTCCTTCTCCTGCTCAGCCCTGACCCGCTCCTTCTCCTCCTCATCTCTCTTGCGCCGCTCCTCGCGCTCCCGCGCCGCCTGTGCTGCGGCTCTGCGCCGCCCTGCCGGGGTCGAGAACCCCGCCGCGGCCTCGACTTCCCAGTCTTCAAGGACGACAGGGCGGCGCGTTGACGAAGACGGTGTGGATGGGCCGGTCAAGGCGGCTGCCGTGGGGACAGGAGGAGGAAGAGCGGAGGGTGCGGGCGAGCGAGATGGCGAAGGAGATGGCAAGTGCTGCGGAGGTTTCGACGCGGCGGAGGAAGAGGAGGGAGAAGCAACGTCGACCCCCGCCTCTTGCGCCTTCGCCGCCCGCCGCGCCGCCGCGGCCTCCTCCTCCCTCCTCCTGCTCGAAGCCGTCTCCGGGAACGCCTTCCTCCGCCGAACCTGCTCCTCGCGCAACAAACACTCCCTGACCTTGACCTCCATCTCCGGGCCCGCTTCCTCCTGCGCGTCTTCTCCCTCAGCGGGCAGAGGCAGGCCTATCCGCCGCCCACCGCGCTTGTCCCGCTCTTCGGCAGAGATAAGATTCTGCACCGGCCGCGCGAGGCCGACGTAGCTTATTGGCCGGCGTACGCGGGCGGTAAGGAAGGATTCGAGAGAGGCCAGAGAGTCGATCGGGTTGAGGGAGAGGTCGAGGGTGCGGAGGGAGGGGAAGAGGCGCGTGGAGGAGGACGGGGACTCGGAGGCAGAGGGGAAAAGGTCCGGAGCGAAGAGATCATCCGCGAGGTCGTTCCCGCTCAGGTCCAGCTCCTGCAAGTTCCGCAACCGCCCGAGCACCTCAGGCGGTACAGCCGAGTCGACCAGCCCGCATTCGGACAGGTCGAGGCTCGTCAACCTGGGCGGGAGCTCGAACCCCTCCTCGAGGAGCGCCGCGCGGGCCAGCGGGTTCGACCCGAGCGCGAGGGAAGTGAGGAGCGGGAAGGGCGCGCGGGACTGTGTCGGGTGGGGAAGGTCGGGCTGGCGATTTGCGCGGTGGAAGGGCGACGAGGGGAACGAGTCCCAGAAGGACTCGCCCCGCGCGTTCTCCGGGCTCTCTGGCGTTGCGCTTGGCGACGCTGCGGGAGGCTTGAGCACGTCGTTGAGGGCGGGACGCCAGTCCGAAGGCCAGAGGTGCGTAAGCTGGTTGCCGGCCAGGGAGAGCTCGCGGAGGTGACGGAGGTTGAGGAGCGGGAGGGGAAAGGAGGTGAGGCGGTTGTGAGAGAGCGAGAGAGAGGTGAGGTGTGTGAGCCAGGCGAGCGAGGCAGGGACGAGCGAGAGGTGGTTGTTCTGCAGCTGTATAAAGGCGAAGGCGGGTCAGGGGAAAAGAGGGGCAAAGAGGGAGGAAAAGAGACGAACATCGAGCACCTCGAGATCCTCAAACCCGCCAATCTCCTCTTCCAGCTCGGCGATCTCGTTACTGCTCAAGGTGAGCGTCCGCAGATCCTGCTGCTCGTACCACGTCGTCGGCCCTGTCCCAGCCTCATCGTCCGCCACGCTCGAGATCGCCAAGTCGGGCTGCGGTTCTCGCCGGTACGACGAGCGCTGCTGGTTGTGCGGGTGGTAGGAGGAAGTGCGGGGGAGGAGGGAGGAGTAGACGGAGGGAGGAACGGCGGTAAGGGTGCGGGAGGCGAGGTTGAGGCGACCTGCGGAGCGAGGGTCAGCCTGAGCGGAGCAAGTAAGGACAAAGATGACGCACCGGACTTCTTGGCATCCTCGATCAGCTTGTCCTCGCCCTTAACGGCCCACTCGAGCTGGACCTCGTCCCGCCTCGTCCGGGAAGGCGAACCTGCGACGCTTGCGCTGGTGATGCTCGCGCTCGTACTCGCTCGAGAGTGTGCACTGGCGCTTCTGGCAGGCGTCGAGAACGGGTCCTGCTGCTGTACCGAGGTAGAGTCGGCGGTGTTGGATGAGGAGGAGGACGACTCCTGGCGAGCCTTGCGCATCGCCGCGAGAGCTGCTTTGACTGCGGTGGGGGGGAAATTTCATCAGTCTACGCGTTCCTCAGTAAGTAGACAGGCGCACTGACCTTGTGGACTGGCAGTTGTGCCCCCTCCCGCTCCCTTCACCCGACTGACCCCTCCCGCCGCGCGTGCTGGCGTCGAAGGGCGAGACGCGCTCGGAGAGAGCGGCGAAGCCGTTCGTACTGGACGTTGCGGCGTGCGAGGAGCGCTCATACGCAGTAGCAGGTGAGAGCGGGAAGTGGAAGAGTGCAAGAGGGGAAGAGGGGGAACAGAACAGCAAAACCGCGTCTCTCGGAGACTTGAATGGTGTGACGCGGCGTTAGATGAGCTGCTCTACAAGGTGCAACTGTCCAGAGCTGCTCAGAACGGGAGCACGAGGCAGGCTTGCTCCATCCCCGGCTCGTTTTCTGCTGTCCGCTTCGTCCGCTTCACTTGCGCCGCTCCTGACCGCTCCTGCTCGCGCGGACGGCATGCCACCACGGCAACAAGCTGCCCGCACACCGACCGGCGACCCCTCGCCCGCCGCAGCGCAAGACCCACCGCCGCCTCCTCAGCAGGATGTCGTCGTCCCTCCCGTGCCCGTTGGCACTCCCGCGGCCGCAGCCTACTACGCCCAGATGATGCAGCACTACCCGGGCTACCCACCCTTCGCCGTCGCACCGCCAGGCTACCCTTACGCCTTCCCGCCGGGAGCTGGTCCTCCTCCACCTTCGGCTGCTGGAGCTGGCGCGGTCGCCGGTCCGTCTTCAGCCACCGCAACGCAGAGTCAGAAGCGCGTCAAGGTGGACGAGGAAGACGACGACGACGGAACGGAGGATGGGGACGGACAGGGCGGGAAGAGGAAGAAGAGGTTGCCGCTGTCGTGCGGAGAATGCCAGCGACGGTGCGTTCCTCGCGTCTCCCTAGCATCCAGAGATGTCCCTCCTGACGTTTTTGCGGTCCGCCGGTCCTTCTCGTATCCCTCCCACCCTCGCTCCTTTTCCTCCACTTCGACCTCCGGCAGCAAGATCAAGTGCGACCGAAAGGGCCCACCCTGCTCCGCGTGCGTTCGACGAAAGCGGCAACAGTTCTGCGCTTTTGACGATGAGGACCCGGTGTACGCCTTCACTACCCCTTCTTCTCTCAGCCTCCCGTTTCTTACCACTTCTTGCCCAAACCCAGCACTCCCTACGCCCTCAACTCCGAAGTGCGCGCCATCTCCCGGCGCCTGATGCACCTTGAAACGCTCTTCGCGGCGCACTTCCCCACCGACCCGGCTTCTACCGCCCTCGCCGCCTCGACTTCCTCCGTCGCCCTCCCGCCTCCTCTTCGCCACCCGTCTCCGGCTGCGTCCTCCTCCCACGCCGGCTCGCATGCCTCTCCTTCCCTGCCGTCGCACCTCTCCACCGCGCCGCTCGTCCCTCCGGCTGTGCCTGTTCCTCTACCGAACGGTGCAGGAGTGGCGGGCGAAGCAACAGCCACAGGGGCGGACGAGGATCTCAAGCAGTCCCAGTCGGACACGGAGGATGCGGTCGCGGATTTGGAGGAGAAGACGTTCGAGGCGCGCGTGCCGGTCCTGCAGGCGCTGCAGGCGGCAGCGGCGCGGGATGTGAAGCGTTACAAGTGCGTCTTCCTGTCCCTTCGCTATTGCGAGAAGGAGCTGACGCAACAGGTGAATACAGCTACGTCAAGGTCGTTGACATGGAGCTTACCTCCGCTCTGACAAGCATCCTTGCGGAGCCGCTCAGCTTCGACCAAGACGGGCGACCTCGTCCGTCCCTCCTTCCCCCCCTTCCCTCCTTCTCTTCTCGCCTCTTTTTCTGTCCTCCGCTGACAATGGTGTATGAGCAGGAAGCGCCGCCCGGCTCGGCCTCGACCTGGCCGTCTCGCCTTCCGATCTGCCTGCCGTGCGGCACGAGGCGCTCTCGCAGATCTACGCCGTACTGCCGGATATCGAGATCTCGAAGTACCTGATCCGGAAGTACTTTGAGGAGGTGCGTCTTGCTTTTCTCTCTTTCCCCTCCCTGTGGTTCCTCGCGCTAAGGTAGCGGATTGAACTGACGGAATCCACGCATAGATGGAGTGGGACTTCCGCATCCTCGACCCGGTCGCCTTCCCGGTCGAGTACGAGCGCTTCATTCAGATGAGGACTGCCGGCCGAGGCGACTTTATTGACCCGCTCTGGGTCGCGTGCTTCTGCATGGTCCGTCCCCCTTCCTCATCCTCCTTCCTCATCCTCCCTCCACTGTTCCTCATCACCTTCTTCGTCACACTCACTTGCTCACTTCTGCACACGCAGGTCCTCGCCCTCTCGCTCGACGGCTTCTGGTCGCGCCCCTCCTCGCCTCTCCGCGACCTCTCCATCTTTGGCGGCATGCCCGAGAGCGATCTGAAGGACCTGCCGAGCGTGTGGCACGACGCGGCGCTGAGGGCGCTGCAGCTGGGCGAGTGGGGTGGGACGCCGAGGGTGCGGACGATCCAGTACGTTGGACTCTCTTTTTCCTCCTTCTTCCTTCCTCCTCCTTCCTCTCATCAGCGGGGGACAGGCTGATACGTAGGCGGCTTGTCGTCACAGGTGCATCATCCTCATGCAGCAGTACATCCAGCTCTCATCGTCGTCCGGCCAGTCGGGGCGCATCCTCTCCTGGGTCGCCTCCGCGATCCGCGTTGCCCAGCGGCTCAACCTGCACCGCCTCGGCTCGAACGCGCAGACGATGCCTCCAGACGATCCGGCGCTGCCGCCCGGGAGCAACAGCGTGAAGAGGGAGACGGCGGTGAGGTTGTGGCGGCATTTGGTCAACATCGACAGCTGGTTGAGCGACTCGCCGAGCTTGAGGTGCTACGTACGCTTTGTCTTCCAGTTTCTCTTCGTCACCCACTGAGGCGGTTCTTCTGCAGCTCCTCCACCCTTCCCAATGTACGCCTTCTCCCGTCCTCCTTCACCGAGCCGAAGCTCACCTTTTCCTGCCACAGACAACACCGCCCTTCCTCTCAACCTGAACTTCCGCGACCTCTCCCGCACCGACTGGCGCACTCCGACGCCGCAACCCCTCACCGTCTACACCGTCCGCTTTCTCCCCTTCTTCTCTGCTTCCTTGGATCCAGCTGATCTTCCTGCCTTTCACCCGTACAGGACGTATCGTTCGAGCTCGTGCAGAGCAAGATCACCGAGCAGATTCGCCGAGCGCTCGACACGCTCGTTCTGTCCGATGCGCCATTCTCTTACCCAGCCGTCCTGGAGCAGCACCGGGTCCGTCTTGGCGTCCTTTCCTCTCGACTCATGACACTGACTACCGCTTCCTCGTAGGCCTTCCGTTCCGTCTTCGACAACATCCCCGACGTCTTTTCGGAACAAAAGGTCCAGATCGACTCGCCTAGGATCGCCTACCAGCGCGCCTGCCTCCACGAAGACGTGCGTCGCCGCTATCTTGTCCTTTTCTACCCTCGCTGTACTGATATCTGCTCCTGTTTCGCCCCATGCCCTGGAACTGCACCTCCTGCAGATCCACTCTCGCCTCGTCCGCCTGCACCGCCCGCTGCTCGCCCGCGGCTACGCGCCCTCGTCGCCCTTCCGCACCTCGACGACCGAGTGCATCCAAGCCGCGAAGAGCCTCATCGCGGGCAACCTCGCGCTGCTCCCGATCGAGACGAGCCGGTGGTGGATGTACAGCAGCACGCTCGCGAGCTCGTTCGTCATCATGCTGGACGTGTTTCATGGGCTCGACAACGATGCGCCGGAGGAGGAGATTAGGGAGGTAAGCCGAGGGCGTTTCCGCTTTCCCCGCTCGCCGACAGTGAGGCTGACTCTTCTCTTCCTCCCCATGTTTGCTGCAGAAACGCGAGATCCTCGTCAAGGCGCGCACCATCTTCGACTCGCAAGTCGCGACGCCGGCATTGGGCCGCGTGCTGGAGGAGGGCAGGAAGATCTTGGCGTGCGTGTCTTTTCCCGCTCCTTGTTACTTGTCAGTGCTGACCTGTTCCGCCTTTCCATAGAGCCTTGCTGGTTGAAGAGGAGCGGAGGAGGACCACGAAGGCGGCGCACTCGATGGCGTCGGCGCCGCAGCCCCAGCTGGAGAGCTTCGCTCAGGTGCGTCTCCTCTTTCAGTTCCATAACCCTTCCTTTCCACGGTCCGAACGCTCAAGCCTGCTTCCTACAGGTCCTCAAGCGCGTCAGCCGCACCATCGCCGCTCAAGACCCGCTGGTCGGGCTCACTTTCCCTCATCCCGGCGCGACGCCTTTTCCCTCTTCCGCCGCAACGCCCGTCACAAACCCCGCCCTCACACCCATGCACCCACCGTTCTCCTTCGCCCAAGCCGCCGCCACCGCTATGGCCAACACGCCGACGCACTTCTCGCCCTCTCTACCTACAGCGGGTCTGCCTCCCGCTCCTCCCACGGCGTTCTTCGGCGACGCGAGCCCGTTCGGCGGCGACGGGACCGGGGCGAGTGGCGTCGACTTTGGCGCGGCGAGCTTCTTCAATGGGATGGCGGAGAGCAGCGACTGGCTGACAAGTGGGTTTGGCGAAAGTCCTGGAGCGGCGGGTCGGGACGAGTCCGCCTTGATGGACCAGCTGACGGCGACGTGGTAGGCCCTCGTGAGCGTGCAACGACCGCATTCGAGTCCTGCCGTGTTCGTCCGTGCCGTCGAAGCGAGAGAAAAGCTGCGGTCGGCGGAGTGCTGCAACTCGCCCGGCGGCCTTCTCGAGCACGCTTCTTCGACTCCTTTCGCCTTTCCTTCCCTTCCCTCTGTTCGTTCTCGTCGCTACCTTGACCCTCGACCCCTCTGCGTCCTCCTCTATCAAGCACCCGACCCTTCGACCTCGCCCGCCGCCATCGCCGCTCCCCGCAGCCGCGCTCCGCCTCGACCGCGCCCTTGTTCGAACTTTTGCTTCTCCCCTCCACTCTCGCCACTCAATCGCGCTTGCTGCTTGCTCGTATCTATCGTTTCGCACTCCTGCTTCTCCCGCAATCAACAAGCGCCACGCTGTGGTCGACCTTGGCTTGCCTCTCTCTTCCCTTCGTCCTCCCTCTTCCCCACGATCTCCTCCTCCAGCGCTTCGAGCCCTCTACGCTCTTATCCGTCGACGCCTCTCCCTCTCTCGAGCCTCTCTGCGTGTCCGCCCGCCCGCCCATCTCGCCAGGAGCCATGTCCATCGTCCAGCGCGTCGTCCGCCTCGCGGAGGTGAACCACGGTAGCGGCAGGTCCAACACCTACCTTACGAACGACGACCTCCTTCCCTGCCCGCCTGAGCACCGCAAATGGCGCGCCATCAACTTTGTGACCTTCTGGCTCGCCGACTCCATTGTGCGCCGTTTTTTCCTCCCTCTTCCGCCCCGATCCACTTCCTCACGTCCTTCCGCCCGGATGCTTGCCCGCAGAACCTCTCGACGTTCATGATTGCTTCGTCGATGATCGGTGCCGGCATGACTTGGTGGTGCGTTGCGCGCTCGGCGCCCTTTTCCTCCTCAACCTCCCCTTCCTCCTTGGCCCCCTCCCTTCGTCTGCCCTGCTTCCGCTTCCCTTCCCGAATCTCGTTCGCAAGACCTGAAATATCTCTCGCACCACTCGCAGGCAAGCCTGGCTCGCCGTCTGGCTCGGCTACGGCATCTCGATTATCTTCCTCGTGCTCAACGCCATGCCCGGCGCCAAGTACCACCTCATCTTCCCGGCCTACGCCCGTGCATCATGGGGCAGTACGTCCAGAGAGCCTACACCTCGCTCGAAGTCGCAACTGACCTTTTCTCGCCTCTTCCCTCCCCTTGTTCCAGTCTTCGGTGCTATCTGGCCCACGTTGAACCGCGTTATTGCGGCCATGCTGTGGTACGGTGGTACGTTAGCTCTCTATGCGCTTTACAACCTCTGGCAGCGCTGAGCGTCCTTCTTGATGCGCCTGCTGACCCTTTTCTGCTCGCAGTCCAAGCCTGGATCGGTGGCGAGGCGGTCTATGTCCTCATCTGCGCCATCTGGCCGTCCTTCGCTAGGCTGCCAAACACAATCCCGTCCTCCGGAACCGACACAGCGCACTTTGTCGCCTTCTTCATCTTTTCCTTCCTGTCGCTCTTCGCCATCTACTTCCCGCTCCATTCCATCCGTCACCTCTTCACCATCAAGGCCATCGTCTCGCCCGCTGCCGCAATTGCCCTTTGCATTTGGTGCTGTGTTCGCGCCGGCGGTGCTGGGCCGATTTTCCACCAGAAGGCCACCATCAGCGGCAGCACCCTTGGGTGGGCCTTCTGCGCCAACACTGTTCAGTGCATCGCCAACATGTAAGTCTGGGTGCGCAAGAGCGTTGTCTTTGGGTCAAGAAGCTGATTTTCCGACTTTCGGCCTACAGGGCTACTCTCATTGTCAACGCCGTCGACTTCGCCTCTCGTGCTTCCAAGCCGTCCGACGTTGTCGTTCCGCAGCTCGTCGCTATGCCCGCTTGCTTTGTACACCCCTGCTCTCGCCGTTCCAGGTCGTTCCCCGGGCTGACCTCTTCTTCGCAGGGCGTAACCTCCCTCATCGGCATTCTCATCGCCTCGTCGTCAGAGGCCATCACCGGCTCCTTCGTGTGGTCGCCGCTGGAGCTCATGTCGCAGTGCGTCCGCTCGTCGTTCTCCCCTCCTTTCTTCCGCTCACCTCCTTCTGCTCTCAGGATGCTTCTCATCGACGGCTCCGGTGCCAGTGGCACTCGCGCCGGTTGCGCGTTCATCGCAATCGGCTTCGTGATCGCCCAGCTCGGGACCAACATCGCCGCGAACTCGGTCTCGGCAGGATGGTCCGTTCACCTCTACCATTCCGCGTTCATTGTTTTGGCATCTCGAGCTCTAACTTGACGCTTGTGCCTGTGCAGCGACACCACCGCGCTCATGCCTCGGTTCCTGAGCATCCGCCGCGGCGGCTATCTCGCCGCCCTCGTCGGCATCTGCATGTTCGTTGCCGGTTCTTGGCCTCCCACTCTTCGCATTGCTGACGCGCGCTGTTTCAACAGCTGCCCCTGGAACCTCGCCTCCGGCTCGAACAAGTTCGGTGACTACCTCTCAGCATACTCCGTTTTCCTTTCCTCCATGTACGTCCCTTTCTTTCTCCTCCTCCTCGGCAGCATCGCTCACTGGTGATACCATCGCAGTGCCGGCGTCCTCATCACGCACTACTTCATCGTCCGCCAGCGGATCAAGGTCGCCGATCTCTACTCGCTCAAGAAGGACGGTATTTACCACTACACCTACGGCGTCAACTTCAGGGCGTTCGGAGCGTGTACGTCGATCCCCCTCCGAGGCGAGAACAGCGGATCACGGGAGTGAAGAAGGATGAGGAGGAGAAGGAACATTCCAGCTGACGTTGTCCTTCTTTTCGCAGACATCGCCGGTCTCCTGATGAACGTCGTCGGCTTCGCCGGTCAGGTCGGTACCGACGTCCCTCTCGCCGCTACTCGCAGTACGTCTCGCTCTCTCCGCCTTATACCCCTCTACGAAGCTGACCTGCATCCTTTCCCGCTCACGCAGTCTACCAGCTCTCCTTCTTCACCGGCTTCGGCGTCTCCTCCCTCGTCTACTACCTCCTCTGCCGCATCTGGCCCCTCCCTGTCCCGACGGACGAGGAGATCCTCGAGGAGCCGCCCGCGTCGTCCGCGGTGGTCTACGGCGACAACCACGACCTCGAGGGCCGCAAGTCCGTCTCGGCGGGCTCGTACGCTGGCGAGGGCCTCGAGGAGAAGAAGAGCGACGAGGCGGGCGATGTCAAGGTGCACCACGCCGGCGAGGTTGTTTAGATGAGGGGAGGGCGCTGTTTTTTCTCTCTTTGTTGTCTTCTCCGGGCTTTCGTATTGGCCTTGCGATATCCGTGATCACTGTTTTCCGCCTCATTCTCACAGTACCGATCGCCGCAGAAGCGGAAGCGGAGCAGGAAGAGCGGGAAGACGCAGAGAAAAGGCGACGATGGAGCGGCGCACCCGTTATGCTACTCTCATCCGGTCCGGTTAGTCCAGCGAGCACTTCCTCCTCTGGGCACCGATTTCTGCCCTCGATGCACCGCTTCCCTCATCCCACGCTGGTATCGTAACTCCTCCTGGTCGTCCAACCGTCCCCGAGCTGATGAGACAACGACCCCGCTCAAGGAGGCCGCCGGGCACTGCGCGAGCGGCGCGCAGGGGGTCGACGGGTCGCCGAAGGACGTGTGAGCGGTGTGGGAGCGCCTGGGGAGCGCGAGGCGAGCGGGAAGAGGAGGGAGAAAAGTTGGGTGTCGATCACCGCCCGCTGGGTCCGCTCTCGGAGGTGCGAGCGGGAGGGTGAGCTGGGGCGGCGGGTGGACGAGGCGAGGGAGAGAGTGAAAGGAGAGTAACAGGAGCGGAGCACGAACGGAGAGCGGGGGAAGGAGGAGGACGAGGAGGCGAGCGAATGCGGACGGCAGCACCGCCTCGCTGCGCCGTTCGGGAGTTCGCTCAGCTTCTTCTCCCTCTCCCTCCCGCTCCTGCTAGTCTTCCGACACCGCACTGGACAGCCAGCATGAGGGCTCCCCTCTCCCCTCTCCTCCTCGCCCTCCTCGCCGCCTGCTCCCCCTCCCTCGCTCCTCTCGCCGTCGCCGCCAACTCGCTCCTCGTCACCACCACGCCAGTCCTCGCCGGTCCCACCCAGCCCACCAACCTCTTCGTCCGCCCGCGTTTCCTCCCGCCAGACTCCTACCGCGCCCGCATCCTCAAGCGCCAGGACAGCGCCGTCGACTCCGCTGCGGGAGGCCTCACAGGAGACACAACCGACTCCTCGGGCACGACCAGCGCCGCCGCCGACTCGGGATCCGACACGGTGCAGACCACGACCGCGGCGGAGCAGACGACCACCCAGGCGCAGGACAGCCAGACGACGGCGGACCAGCAGACGACCCAGCAAACGACTGCGGCGACGTCGGCTGCGACGACGACCACCGCGGCTCAGCAGACGACCGACCAGCCGACGAGTGACTCGCAGGGTGAGTCTCTCGAGCTTGAACGGGCAGAGGAGAACGAAGGACGCGGTCTCGAGGGATCGCCGGATCGAGCGAGACGGTGGAGCTGGAGGGTTTACAGCAGCGAGAACGGCTGGGGAGTCTTGCGGAGGTCTGCTGATCCTCTCCAGGTCTCCGGAGCGGAAGAGCAGCGTGTCCTCGCCGTCTCGCCGTCTCTTCTTCCTGGCGGAAAGCACCCCCTTTTCTTCTTCTTCCCCTTACTGACGCTTTCCCTCGCGCAGCTACGACCACGACCGCCCAGCCCTCGGACAGCAACACCCAGACGTCGAACACGACCCCGACTCCCGCCTCGTCCGGCAGCTCCACGGGCGGGCCCACCGCATCGAGCGGCTCGGCAAGCTCGGAATCTCCTTCGTCCGCGCCGAGCGGGTCGAGTACCAGTAGCAAGGTTTCCAGCAGTGCGTCTGGCGTTCTCTCGTCCTTTTCGCCGAACTGGAACTGATTCGCTCGACCGTCTGTTTCCTGCTCCGCTTTTACCCGCTTCCGCGAATCTCGAACCTCCTCCAGCCATCTCCTCCGTCGAGGTCACCTACACCTCCTTGGTCACCAACTCGGACGGCTCGGTGTCGACCTCGACGGGCAAGACGATGACCCCGACCGCGGTGCCGATCAAGCAGAACAGCAGCTCGAGCTCGACGGGCAAGACCTGGGGCATCATCGGCGGCGTCGTTGGCGTGCGTCTATCTCTACCGGCTACGAAGAGGAGGAAGAGAAACTGACCATCTTGGCGGAACAGGGTGTTGGCTTCGTCGGCCTCGGCGTCTTCGTCGTCTACCGCTGCACCCAGAGGCGCTTCTCGTCGATCGACGATGATGACGTGCGATGGCCAGAACTCGTGAGCCGCGTCCCTCCTCCGCCGTCTCTTCCCCTCAGACTGACCCTTTTCTCCAGCAACCCGACGGTGGCCTCATCTCGGCCAACACTTCGACCCTCAAGCCGCTCGAGACGCGCGCCCGCGACGGCCACGGCGTTGGCGACGACGACGACGGCGCCTCGGCCTGGGACGGCAATGGCGACATGGGCGCCGGGGCGATCTACGCCGCGGACAGGCACGGGCGCCGCGAGAGCCAAGGAACGCTCCTCGGGTACAACGACGCGGCGCAGCACTCGCGGCAGGCGAGCTACGAGGCGCTCGCGATGGCCGACTCGGGCGAGTACGCCATGTCCGGCCAGCAGCACTACGACCCGTTCCTAGGGCCGGCGGCGTACCCGCCCTTGCACGCCGCACAAGGGATCGTCTACCCCCCGCCGCACTACATGGCCGGCGTCGTCCCGTCGCCCTACGCTGCCGGCGCGCCGGCGAGCCACCGCTCGTCGCCCTCTGTCGACTCGCAGGGCGTCTCGCGCGGCCCGTCGGCCAACTCGGCCTCGTCGTACGCGTACTCGGGCGCGCAGGTCCCGAGCAGCCCGCCGAGGGTCGGCAGCCCGCAGCTCGGCGCGCAGAGCGAGCGGCCGTTCAGCATCCCGAGCCCCGAGTTTGAGAAGGGGCTCGGGCTCGACGGGTTCGAGGAGAAGACCAGCAGCGAGGCGCGCGGTGAAAAGGTGGATGAGGAGGAGAAGAAGGGCCCGCTTTGAGCGAGCGAGGAGGACGCGCTGGCCGCTTCTCTTCTCGCGACTTTCTTCCTGATACGCATGAACAGACACTTTCCCGCTCTCCCTCTCTTCTTCTCACGACCTGTACATCGTCACCCGTCCTCCCTGTATACCCACCTCTTCACCTGCTTACCCCCTTTACCGCCGCCTCGCTCACCTTGTTACCCCTAGACTCGCTCGCACCCCACTTCTCACCGCATCCTGTCGTTACCCTCGTTCTCGTCGTCGTTCCAGACTCTCCTCGCTCGCATACTCGCAATGGTTACTCCGTGGACCCTGTCTTTTCCTTGGCCTTTTCTTGAGGACTCGAGGGACCAATTTGCTTGAGCGGGTCAGGAGAGGAGGACGGAGCCCTATAGACATTTCAGGCTGCAGAGATCTATATGCGAGAGGAGGTGCGAGTTGCGAGGGGAGGAAGGTGGGCTAATAGGGAGATGGGCGGGCGGAGTGCAGACGCCGGCGACTTACGCGTCCGACCAGACGGCCTTGGCAGTCTCGGTGACGAGCTTGAGCTTGCGCAGGACCTGCACGACGAGAAGGCGAGCGGAGACCACATCCAAGTCAGTCTTCCGCAGGAAAATTCGACAGAAAGGGAAAATAGGGAAAGGGAGAAAACGCACATCGTCGCTCGACACGGGGTTCCCGCTCGAGTGGCTCGCGAACCCGCACTGCGGCGAGATGCACAGGCGCTGGAGGGCCTGCTCGCGCGTCTGGCCCGCGCCCTGGGCGACAAAGTCGGCCGCCTCGTGGATGCGGGCGATCAGCTCGTTCTTGTCCTCGAGCGCCGGGAACTTGGACGTGATGAGGCCGAGGACGACGGCCTTGTCGGCGGGGAGGTCGGCGAGGGGCTGTTCGGAAGAGTTCGCCGGGGAAGCAGTCAGTCGGCTATCTGAAGAAGAGAAGGACAACGAGACGCACCTCGAAGCCACCAGCGCGGGCCGTGTCATACTCGAGGTAGTAAACGTGGGCGTTGAGTTCCTTGAAGAGCTTCTTCGAGATGTGCTCATACCCGCCCTCGGAGAAGTGCATGCCGTCCTTGAAGTTGCCGCGGCACAAGTGCAGCCCGATCGTCATGTCGGCCGGCGCGTCGCGGATGCAGTCGTTGTAGAGCTGGATGTACGCGTCGAGCACGGCGGCCGAGTCGATGCCTTCGGCGGCCATGCCCTCGAGCATCGAGGTGGCGCACTGCGAGACAGGGGAAATGTCAGTCTTGCTTCCCCAGCGGGATGGAGAGTGCGGCGGAGAGGGTCACGCACGAAGTAGGCGAGGATAGGGTCGTCGAACTGGACGTTGCGGCACCCGGCCTCGTACAAATCCGCAAGCTCCTCGCGGTACGCCTTGGCGATGTCGGCAAAGTACTCGGTCTCGGTCGGGTACACGCTCTTGTCGAACGCGTGCTCGCCATGGCGGAGGTGGTACCACTCCGGCGCCGCGAGCGTGATCTTGACGTTCTTGACCTCCTCGGGCTTGACGTGCGCGGCGAGGAACTCGAACTCGGGGCTACTCGAGGAGGGACGTCAGTAAGAGGGAGGATAGACGGGCACGGGTTGGTACATACCGGTACATGGGCTTGTTGCGAACGAGCTTGCCCGTGCAGATCATCGTGTCGGCCGGCTTCTCGGCGTGAGACTCGAAGAAGCCCTTGACGTCCGGGACATACCTGCACACGGCAAGAGAATGAGATTGGAAGAGAGACAGAGGCGTAGGGGAGGGAACATACATCTTGAAGAGCTCGCGGCCCGGGTTGGCGACGAGCGTCATGCCGTCGAGGTTGTTGTGGAAGCCGTCGAAGAACCTGTGCATGGGAACATTATGATCAGTTTCCTGGACATTCTTGCGGAAGGATGAGGGCAGAAGAAGGCAGCGCAACGCACATGTGCCTCCTGAACTCTCCATCCGTGTACGCCTTGATCCCGCACTCCTCCTGGCGCTTGAGCTCGGCGATAATCGCCTCGTCCTCGACCTTCTTGAGCTCCTCGCGGGTGCACTTGCCCGCGTCGTACTCGTCGCGCTTTTGGAGGAGGGCCTCGGGGCCTGCGCGAGGGAAGAAAAGGGTCAGGCGACGGATGGGGGAGAGAGGAGGAGGAGAGGAGTTGACGCTTGAGAGAGCCAATCTGCGTCAGGAAAAGGGAGAAGGGAGAAGGGAGGGTCAGCTGCTCAGCGAAGGGAGGAGAGAGAGGAGGAAAAAGGACGGACGTGGTCAGAGCGGAAGGGCGGCGAGATGTGGGCGGGCATGATTCTGCAGAGGAGGTTGAGGATGGTCAGCGCGAGCTGGAAGAGCACGAAGAGGGTGGTGCTGGCGAGAAGGAAGACCCGCTCCTTCATCGCCGAAGGGGATGGCCGGAACTGCAGCGCGTTTGCTCCTGAGCATGTGCCGCCTCGCCTGCCTCCTCAGCAGGCTTGTTGCACGCCATCGGTCGTCCGTCCCTAGCCCTGCCTCGCCTTTTCGCTGATGACCCAAGAATGACGGCTCGAGGGCGGCGATTTTAGGTAGGGCGACGGGGGAGGGTAGCTGGTCGAATGGGCGGCGGGGCGGTGTGTGCGAGGTGTGCCGTAAGCTTACATGGAGCGAATTAGGCAGAAGGAGGACAGAGAGCGGAACCAAGCCTGGCTTGCTCGCTCGAGCCGCCGACAGGTCTGCAAGCTGCTGTTCACGCTCTCTGTCAGGATGGACCACGGTGGACATGACGGACACCCTGGAATGGGGCACGACATGCCCGGCATGCCCGCGTCCCCCTCCATGCCCTGCAAGGTCAGCTTCTCTTCTCCTCGCTTCTCGCCTCCCCACCTCGTCCTCGCACTCGCCCATTCTCAGCCTCGAGCACCCATGCTGACTCGCAACACCTCATCTAGATGTCGATGGTCTGGAACGGCGACCCGATGGGCGTTTGTCTCGTCTTTCCCGCTTTCCA
Source organism: Rhodosporidiobolus sp. SP3-3/4 (assembly GCA_029873605.1). NCBI lineage: Eukaryota > Fungi > Basidiomycota > Microbotryomycetes > Sporidiobolales > Sporidiobolaceae > Rhodosporidiobolus > Rhodosporidiobolus sp. SP3-3/4. Next base: position 74,145 of record JAQJIZ010000055.1, read on the forward strand.
GATCACCTCGCACGCCTCGCTCGTCTTCTGGCTCACCATGAGTGCGGCCCTCCCCTGCCTTTCCTTTCCTCTCATCCTGCTCACATTCGCCTCCATCCACACAGTCACCCTCCTCTCCATCTTCTGCGAGTACCTCCGCCTCTCGCTCGCCTCCTTCGACCGTGCCCTCCGCTCCAACCTCCGTGGTGGGGCGGCCAACCTCCCGCCGAACCCGAGCGCGCGGTCGTCGACGCCGAACGGGCTCAGGCGGCCGAGCGGATTCGCCGCGCAGCAGGGGGAGGGAAGTGAGGAGGCGCTGCTTGGGGCGGGAGGAAGGGGCGGGGCGAGTCGGTACTGGGGGATCGTGTGCGTGTTCTCCCTTCTCTTGCGACTCGAGCTATCGCTCACTGGTACCTTGCTGCAGACGGTTACCCTGGGTGATTCAGCTTCGACGAAGCCTGGGCTATGCCGCCCACGTCGCGCTCACCGTCCGTCTCGTTTTCTCCTTTTCCACGCACTCCATCAACTGACCACTGCCTCGATCCAGTTCTACATCATGCTCCTGGTCATGTCCTACAACATGCAGATCATCGGTGCCATCATCCTGTCCGTCTTCTCTCGGGCCTCTTTCCTCTCCTCCCTGGCTGACGCGTACGGAGGGGAACAGCGGCGCCTTTATCGGCCACTTTGTCTTCCAGCGCAACATGGACCTCTCGTCGGACGACGGCGACACGGGCAAGGGGCTGCAGTGCCATTGAGGGCATTAGCGGGTGGGAGGACAAGGGAGCGCAGGGGGAAGAGCGGGACTCTTGCCTCTCGCGGGCTTGGGACGGACAGTCTAGGTGTACGCGGTTTTGCGGTTCTTGTAGCACTTCTCTTTGTGGGTTTGTTGTTTCGTTCTCTCCCTTGCCTGCAGTGGGGCGGGCCGAGCGGGAGGATGCAGCTTGCCCTCGCTCGCCTCTCTGCTTGTGCCCCTTCCCCTCTTTGTCTTCATCTGCGCTGCTGGGCAGCCTGCTTCTGCCTCTCTCCCTTACCCCGTCCGACCGAGCGTCGCTCGTTCAACCCACCTCCCGCTTCTCCCCTCCTCCTTCCTCCGCCAGCTTGACAACCACCTTGGACGCGCACCCTCGCCTTGCTCCCGGCCAGGGAGGACCACAAACTCGCCTCTGATCGCTCCTTCCCTTCGCCGAGCAGCACCATAGCCCGCTAGACGAGCAGGCGAGGATGCGCCTCTCCCTCCCCTTCTTCCTCGTCTCTCTCCTCTCCTCCCTCGTCTTGCGCCCCGTCCTTGCCCTCTCCGACCTCGCTCCCATTCAGCACCGCCGCGCCCTCTGCCACCCGATTCAGCACCACCACGCCCACTTCCGCCGAGCCGGACGAGCCAGAGGCGAGGGAGGAGAAGGGAGGGACTTCTTCTCGTCTACCACGGCGCCCGCCCCGCCTCACACCTCGCGCCCTCGTCCAGCAACGCAGACGGAGACAGCGAGGCGGACGACCACCGTGCCGGCGCAGGAAGGTGGAGGCGGAGGAGGGATCCAGACGGTCAGGAGGGCGAAGGCCTCTTCTTCGACGAGAGGCGCGGCGGTGAGTGCGGCAGCGATCAGCAGCGCCGCATCGGCGAGCAGAGGAACGGGGGCGAGAGCGCAGGCCGCTTCTTCTTCGCCATCGTGCGTTTCTTTTCCTCCTGTCCTCTGCCAACTCGACCTGACCTCCTTCTCCTCGCAGCTCTTCGACTCCTCCGTCCTCTCCCGCATCTCCTCCCTCCTACGCGCAGACCCCTAGCCCGAGCACCCCCGCCGTCTCCTCCCCCTCGTCCGCCTCGTCCTCCTCCCCGTCCTCCGCCGGCGGGTCTGCCCTCGAAGCCTCCGCCTCGCCCTCGTCCTTCGTCATGCCCGGCCGGTCGCTCGCCGTGCTCCCCATCGGGCTGGGCGTGCTCGGCGGCGTCGCGGGGGTGGCGTTGATCGTGCGTCCTTTTCCGCTCTCGTGTCCCTTCCTTTTTTGCGTCTGGCTCGAGCAGAGAAGGCCGACTGCTGATGAGTAGAGTCCATGAGCAGGTCGTCGCCCTCGTCACCTACGAACGGCGTCGCTACCGCGCCCAGTTCCGCTCGCGCCGAGCGATCCAGGACCAGCAGCGCGCGGACGCCATGCTCGAGGTGGACACGACTAGGGAGAGGGGGAGGGAGAGGAGGGATGCGATGGAGGTCATGAGCGGGAGGGGAGGGGTCGATTTTGCGCCTTCATCGGCCGGAGGAGGAGGGGGGGGTGGGGGAGGGTACGGCGCGACCGCGTACGGCGGGCTGGCGAGGGGCGCGAGCGCGATGAGGGATGCGAGGGTGTAGGGCTGGGGGGACGTGCTTGGTCTGAGGTGGAGGAGGGCGTCCTTGCGGGTCGAGGACGGGCGGTGTTCTTCTTCTTCTCCTGTTTCGTTCTGCCCCTCTTTCCGGTAATCTCTCTCGAGGCGTCAGACTGTCTAAGGTAGCTATGCGACCGTGCCGGCTCTCTCGCCTGATTGTACTCGAGCAGGAGAACAGTCTGCGAAGGTCGAGCTGGCGAGGCTTTTCTTGCTCGTCCGCGAGCAGTTCGCTCGGCAGCCGTTCCGATCCTAAAGCTCCTTGGCCCAGCTGTCCCATATCGGACTCAGCGCGGACCGGGTCCCTTCTCTCTTTCTCCCAGAGCGTCACCCCTCTTCTCCCTCAGCTTTTCTTCCACCCCTCCCCCTTGCTCTCATGGCGTGGTTCCGGCGCCTCCTCCCCAGCAAGGACAAGACCAAGGTCAAGGACAAGAAGAAGCAAAAGCAGACGAAGGAGGACAAGGCGCCGCGCGAGGTCAAGCCGGATGAGGGGGAAAAGCAGGCGGACGAGGAGGGGACGACCCTGCCACCGCTGCTGGTGCTGCCGCCCTTTCCGCCGAAGGAACCCGACGCGGAGCTTGAGCAACTGGGCACCACACCGGTCGCCCTCGAGGCCGAGGCGGCGCAGGGCCAGCCGCCGCCGTCCGAGGTCAAGGTCAAGGTCAAGATCAAGTTCAAGGTGCAGACCTTTCCCCGCCAGGTCGACTGGGTCGCTGCAGCTCTCGAAGCAGACAGGAAGACGGAGGCAGCGCTCGCGGTGCAGGAGGAAGAGGAGCAGGACGAGCAGGCCGGCGGACGGGCCTGCCGGATCTGCTTCGAGGGCGACGAGGACGAGGCACTGTGCTCTCCCTGCCTCTGCACCGGCACCGTGCGTCTCTCTCATTTCTCTGCTACCTCTCTGAAGCTGACTTCAGGTTGTCAGTCCGCCTGGATCCACCAAACCTGCCTCCGGTCCTGGCGCGAGCAGCAGGGAAAGCGCCCCGCGCCGGCGACTCCTGGCGCATCCAAGTGCGACACGTGCCTGTACGACTACAAGGGCGTCCACTGGCCGAAGCTGGCGCTCTTCAGGCTTTGCGGAGCTGGGCGACCTCGCTTTTTCTCCTCGTTCTTGCAGCGCTCATCGACCCGTTCCCTTGCGCAGGCTCGATTGGCTTAACCATTTTCCTCTGCTGCGTGTGGTTTGCGCTCGCAGGGTTCCTACCTGGAGCGCTCGAGCTTGTTCAAACCGAGAAGAGCTCCGTCGGGTTCTTTTCTTTCTCTGCCGCCTCACCCCGTACGCCGACCTCCTCTGTCCTGCTCCGCCCTGACTTCTTCCGCTGACCTTCAGGGTTTGACAGATCCCGTCTACACCACCTACTCGAACCTTGGCCCGCTCCTGCTCGAGCTGGACTGCACCCTCCTCGCCATCTTGCCCAACGCCGTCCGCTTCCGGGACTTCTTGCAGCACGTCTTGAGCGCTCTAGTCCTCGGTGGCTACGGTGTGCAGATCTATCGCCGTATATGTGCGCAGGCGGTCAGCTCGAGTCGCCATCTAGACGCGTTCTGACCTTTTTCTTTCTCGGCAGGTGCCCTCTGCTGCTGTCTCGAAGCTTGCCACACCTCGCCGCTACCGAGTACCGACAAGAAGGATCAAAGCTCGCTGATGGAAGTGCTGTTCCAGGTCGGGCTCCCCGACTTGCTGGTTTGTTGTCTTTTCCCCTCCCGTACCCGCTCTTCCAGCTGACCCCGTTACGCCCCCAGCTGACCCTCGGCGGTCTCCCTAGCACCCTGGCCTACGTCGCTTCGTCCACCTGGTCGCTTGTCCTCTTGCACACTGTCCTGCTCATCGTGCGGTCCCTCCTTCTTCTCCTTCCCTCTCAGTCTCTACCAAGCGTTGAAGCTCACCGATTCCCTGCACCATGCAGCTTCTCGTGTTCTACGCCCTCTCCGGTGCTCTCGAGCTGGAGGGCACGCTCTCGGACTTGATGAAGCGGTGGCAGAAGGAGAACGAGGTGAACGTCGCAGACTGTCCCGAGCGGCAAGTGGCGTGAAGTGCGTGCTGCTGCTCTTTACTGTCGCTTGCCGTGTTGTAGTGCTGTCTTGTGCTGTATCGGCTGCAGGTGTGCGGTCAAGAAGTGACTTTACTCTCCCTCGTCAGCCTCGACGTCTCCCTCGAGAGAGAAAGACGATGTACAACTGAGCGAAGCGTTGCATGCGAGAGGGCGAGGGTATGTCTACGAAAGGGGAGCAAGCGAGAGAGGATGGGGTATGCCTACGAGCCAAAAGCGACCTTGGGGTATCTACACGAACAACGGATCCCCCTTTTCCTCCTCCCCTTCCTCCTGCTACCTTCCTCTCCCTACTCCTCCACTCCTCACTCCTTCACTCCCCCTTTCCTCACCCCGCCGACCTTCTCCCCGTCCTTCCCCGTCCCCTTCTTCCCCCTCCCCCTCTTTCCCCCCTCCGCCAGCTTCTTCGCCAAATTCCTCCTCCCCTGCTCCGTCTTTGGCCCCTGCGGCTTCATCCGGCTCAAGTCGCACGGCGGGCCCTGAGGGGCCGGGCGGAAGAAGAGCGGGTGCGTGAAGCCGCTGTACTCGCTCGCGGCGGTGACGGGCACAGCGCCGGCGAGAGGGGAGCAGGGGGACGAGTCGAGGACGGAGAGGAGGTCGGTCACGGTCAGGCGCTGGAAGCCGTAGATGCTGCGCGGGGGAGGAGATCAGTAAGCGGGATGAAGGAAGGCAGACGCGACGGAGAGGCGGAAAGGAAGGGGGAGTTTGGGTGAAGGGCGAGAGGGAAAGGAGAGGGAAAGCGTACTTCATCTGGCGAGAGAACGAGTGCAGGTTCGAGTGGCGGAAGAAGCGAGAGAGGGTATCGAGTAGGCGCTGCGAGGTATGGACGTAGATCACGCTCTTGCCGTCGCCAGACCAGCGAATGACGTCGCTGTAGACGGGATTGATGAGGAGGTGGTTGAGCTCTGCGAGAGGAAGAGCGAAAAGAGGCTGATCAGTCCGGGCGGAGGGATAAAAAGGAAGAGGAAGAAACGCACTGGAGATGAAGGGCGTAATCGAGTCAATCGGGACGTGTGGCACGACATGCTTACTCGTGATCGTCGACTTGTGCTCGTCGTGGGTGCCCGCGGAGACCGCCCCGCTGGGCGTTTTCCTCCTCTTCGCCCTCCCTCCTCCCTCGACGTAGTCCCCGTCCTGCTCGTCGTCCTCGTCGACCTCTTCCTCCTCGATGTCGTCCAGCTCGTCGAGAATGGCAGGGCCGGCCTCCTTGTCCGACGGGAGGGGCGGGAGGGAATAGCTTTGCAAGGCGGAAGAAGACGAAGAAGAAGGGCCGGGCGTCGACCCGCTGCTGCCGACGAGCAGGTCGCCCGTTGCGCCGGGCGGAGAGCCGAGGGGCATGACCAGCCCGCTGTAGCTCGCCCTGCGGGTCGTTCCTCCGTATCCTCCGCCTCCCGCCAGTCCGGCCAGCTCGTACGCGATTGCCGCATCGGGCACGCTCGTCGCCCCGACGCTCGCCGCGACGGCCGCGTCGCCCAGCGCCGACGAGCCGAACGCCGCTGCCGCTTCGAGCGCTTCGTCCTCGAAGCTCTTGCGGCGGCGCTCGTAGGAGTACTCGGGCGCCGCGGCGCGCTGGCCGAGGCTCGCGAGCGTCGTGCCCGGTGAGGGGTAGCCAGCCGCTCCGCTCGCGCTGCTGTTGCTGGAGAAGCTGCTGAGAGAGGAAGCGAAGGCGGCAGAGGAGAGGGCGGAGGAAGGGGACTGAGGCATGTTTAGGCTACCGGGGAGGGAGACTGCGTGGTGCGGTGGGAGGCGCTTTGAAGCCGGGACCGAGGAGTGCGACGGCTGAGCGCTGATGCTGTACTTGGCGAGGTCGGCGGCAGGCGGGATGGGCGCAGGAGCGATGGAGAAGTCGGTGTAAAAGTACGAGACGCCCTGGCCGGGAGACGGAGCGGCGGCCTGATAGCCGGACATCGACGACGAGGCCTGCGGAAAGGTCACGGCCCGGTCGTTGCGCATGCTGTCGACAAGAGGGGGGCGACGCGGCGGCTCATCGTTCGGAGTCGGAAGAGGGGAGGCGACTTTGGGAGGACGGGGTGAAGAGGCGCCAAGGACATCTTCGACGGAGAAGGTGGGGTTGAAGAGAGGGCAGCTCGAGGCGGTGTACGGGCTTTTGGAGGAGAAAGAACCGTCAGACGACTCGCTCGCAAGTCCACCTCTTCCACCCGGTTTTACTCGCCCCCGGGTCGCGCCGGCTTGCGCTCCCAACAGTCTTCGCCGCGCCAGCCTCGCAGCCAGGCGCGCCTGCTCGTCGTCAACGAGAAGCAGGCGAAGCCGGATGACGTGAGGCGGAATCCGAGGAGGGGGAGAGGGGCGAGAGAGGAGAGGAAGAGGAAGGGGGAACGCACCACTGGATACGCACCGGTTCTTGCGGTTGCTGAGTTGCGGTATCCATCGCGCTCAAGTCGTGTGACCAGAAAGCGGGTAAGAGAGAGGGAGACGGGGCGAGGAAGAGGCAAGAAGGACGGCGTCCGCTCGCTCGGAGACGAAGGCGACCGAGGACTCGCAGGGTTGGCTCGCACGGGCTGAGCAGACTCGCTGAGCAGGACAGACGCAGAAGCAGGAGAATGAGCCAGCACGAGTGCCGTCCTCGCTCGCTCCGTCCTCCGCTCCCTCGCTGGCGTCGCAGATCGTCCTCCTCCTCTCGCTCCCAGCCGCGCCGCCGAGCGGGAGCTCCCAGGCTCCGCACGCACCACCACCTGCCTGGGAACGCCGCTTTCCACGCCTCGGAGGCGTTACTGGTGGTGATCAGGGGCGGGAGGAGGACTTGGGACGAGCGGGTGATGAAGACGACGGCGGCGGCGAACAGCGGGAGGAGCGAGTCGTGGGACAAGCAGGTGCGTGCGAATAGCGCCTTCGGCGTCACCGCGACCAGCACGACGAGCACGAAGAGCAGCCTGATCCCTCGACGCCGTTGAACGCAGATGAGGCGGCATCCCTTGCTGCTCCAGTTGTTCTCGCACTTGGACTTCTGGACAGCTCGGCCAGTTCCACGACTCAGGCCTGTCGGCCGTGGGGGGTCACCCGCCGGTGCAAGGGGGGACTCTCTCCGACAAGCCGACCTCTGCTTGCTGGCTCCATCTTCCCCCTCGGCGGCTCTATCTCCTGCCTTCCACCGGCGGGCCGCTTTACCGTACGCTCCTCAACCCGCCCCTCTCTCCTGTACGCACGCAAGAGCACCTCCGATGCCATCTGCGACGCTCTCCTGCCTTCACGCTTCGACTCTGGCTTCCTTTCTCCTGAGCAGTACCAGCTCCTCTTGCGAGCTCTGTCGCTCGCCATCGCCCGCTTGTCGATGCGCTATTCGAGCGCGCTCCTCGCCCTTCGTCATCGCCCTTGTACCGCCAGCGCCTCTTTTCCTCCAAGCGGCGCCGGCTCTGGCCACCATCACAGCACCGCACGGGCCAGAGCGAGCAAGGCAGGCTGCCCACCACCATTTGGACGCCGTGTACGACGGGAACCAGCGCAGAGAGAGGTCGAGGCGCCGAGCGCGGCCGCGGCATCGCAACCGGTTTTCTTCGCCGGGTCGCCTCCAAATTGTCTTGTTCTCGCTGGCTTCCGCTTCTCCTCGACTGCACTCGCAATTCTTTCCGCGCTTCGCCGCTGCATGACCATCTTCAAGCGGTCGCGACCGGACGTCCAGGAGTGGAGGAAACAAAAGGACGATGTGGTAAATGGCTGTCCGCTGTCCTTTGTTGCCGGCTCACTGTACTTGCATGCATACAATAGCTATCTGGCCTCGTCCAGCACAACCGGCCGATCCGTACCGTGTACCCTCAACGAGCGGCGCGGAGCAAGCTTTGCGTTTTCTCCCTCGTCTCCTCTTCTTTTCAAGCTTGCTCCGCAGACCTCGTCCGAATGCCGGCCGGTCAACGCGACTGGAATGCACCACTTCCATTCACCAGGAAGCTTCTGCCACCTCCGCGTTGTCTGTGTCTGCCTCGCCTGGCCAACGTTGGGCCAGCCGGCGTCGACGGCCGTCGAGGCCGTGGAGCTCGATCGTAGACGCAATTTTCGCCTGACCCGCCGCTGAATGGGCCTGAGACAGGGGTTCGTGGGGCTGCAAGGCGGTGTGCAGCCAGCAGGCCTGTGCGCGTCGTGCAGGAAGAGGAGGAAGAGGTGCGAGCGGACGGGACGAAGAGAGTCCGAGACGATGAAGGAAGCGGCTAAGGAAGCTCTCGAAGGGCAAAGCGATAGCGACGCACGCTTTGCGAGGAACGCGTGCTGCGGTAGATGAAGGGGACGCCGACCCCCACTCGAGGAAGAGGCCCTGGGACGAAGGTTTGTGGTGCTTCTGGGAGTCGCAGCGGGCTCACCTGGAATGCGGCCAGGCAGTCGGCTCCTGTCCGTAGGCCGGCATCGCTAGCGAGCAGCTCCAGCTCGCCGCTCTCCTTCCTCCTTTGCTTGCTGCTCGACTCCCACCGCCCGCGCGACCTTCCCAACTTGCCGACAACGACCCCGGCCGTGGTCCTCCTTCCTCGGCGTCGCAGATCAGGGCTGCCCGACGCATTACAGACACGTTTCCCCCTTCACCCGCACCGAACGACCCGCATCCGCGTCGAAACCCAAGCCGATTCCCCCTCCCTTTCTTTTCGTGACGGTCGACGAGGATCGCCAGGCGGTCGCCTTGATACCGCAAGCAGGTTTCTCCCTCTCGACGAGTGCAGCGCTCCCGCACGACGTGCATTCCTCGCCTTGCTGGAGCTCGACGCGCCCGCAAGCCGTATCTCCCCACCTGGTCGGCTTCCTCCCCGCCCGCTCTCCCACTCGTCGTCGCCGTGAGTCTTCCTTCTCGTCCTATTCGTCTTCCTGCACGGCCTGAGCTCGGTTCAGCGGAGCGACCGGTCGCCCGGGAACGCCGTCTTACCATCTCGCACCGCCGGCGCCTCGTCTTCTCGACTTCCTTCCGCCCTCCCGGGTCTCGCACCATCCCCCTCGAGGGCTGGGTCATTCACGAGCGCTCGGTGCGCAAGTGCAAAGGCATGCTTACCCACGATTAGGTGCTGACAAGCTCGCTCTCTCGTGCTTGACCAGCTCCCGCCGTGCACCTCTCCTCCCGGAACCAACTCCTCCCGGTTCGACTTCCCGCCGTTCGCCCGCCCGTCTACTTCCGGCCAACGCCCTTTGCTGTCGTTTTGAACGCCACCCTGCACCGACAAGCCGCGTAGCAGAACCGGTGAGTCTTTCGAGCCCTTGTTGTTCTCCCCTTTCTTTGCGCCGCCTTCTATCGTTTCTCCTCCCGTTGGCTGACCCGACATGCTCGCGTTCGACGAAGCAGATTTCCTACCTTCCCCGCCGCCTACTCCTCAACTAGAGGACCCCTCCCCGAGAACCACCTCTTGCGACTCTCCTTTCTTCCTCCGTCGCTCATCTCGTACGCTCATCCTCATCGTTCTCCGTCTTTGTCCTCCCGTCGCTGACCGGATGTCGACCATCCGATCACCGCCGGAACAGCGCCTCGACATGGACGCCACGCTCGTTACTGCCATTCGCCAACCCCTCATCTTCACCACGCCCTCGTCCAGCTTCTCGCACTCCCGCCTCGAGAAGGCCCGGCTCGCCTCGATCCCGCCACGTCCGTCGTCTACGCCTTCAACAATGAGCAGCTCGCCATCCAAGACTCGTCTCGCTCAGTCCTTCACCGCTCCTCCATTTTCCACCGCAACGCCCCGAGCGGCGTCCGGGTTTCCCTTCTTCGGCCTCTCCAGTCCGACCTCGCCCTCTACCTCCGACAGCTTCGTCCATCCGTCGTCGTCGGCGCCGCCACTGCCGCAAGACGAGCGGATGCGCGACCCCTCGGAGTGCGAGACGCCGCCGATGTCCCGAACGATGCCCTCGAGCACCGTCCGCGGCGCCCTCTGTGTTGAGACGTCGTCCCCGACGACGGGCCTCGTGTCGAAGAAAAGCAAGAGCAAAGGGCTGCAGTCGCCGACCTTGCCGTTGACCCCGCCGCTCACGCCGCCTTACCACCAACACCCGGCCCTCCTGCCCGCCGTCGACCTCCCTTCCTCTCCTACTCCAGCACCGATACCAATCCCTCCTCCAAAGCCCACCACCGTCTCTGGCCGCGCCCTCCACCACCACGCTCTTCACCCTCTCTTCGCCTCCTCCTACTCCCTCTGCGAAGAGCTCGGTTCCGGCGGCTTCGGCTTCGTCGTCCGCGCTGAGCGCAACGTCGACCACCTCTGCGTCGCTGTCAAGTTCATCGAGCGCGCCAAGATCCCCTCGCATGGTTGGGTCAAGTCGCGCTCTTGGGGAGAGACGCCCGGGCTCATCCAGCCGCCCGGGCCAAAGCTGATCCCAATGGAGGCGTTCATCTTGAGGAGCATCCGTCACGAGGGCGTCGTCGCCTTCATCGACCTCTTCGAGGACGACAAATACTTCTACCTTGTTCGTCCTTTCTTTTTCCTTCCTGCTTCCCCGATCGAACCTGACCTTGCCATCCCACACGCAGGTCATGGAGCACCACGGCTCGCCCTGGCAGCCCGCCGAGAAACCGCCGAAGGAGTTACTCTCCCGTTCGGGGCCCGCCGACCTTCCCGCCCTCGCCTCATCGCCGATGCAGCCTACCCTCTCCTCCAACCTGCCTCGCATCCTCCACGCCTCTCCGACCTCCTCTCCTACCCTCGTGGCCGCGCAAAATCCTCAGCCTGTCTCTCCCGCTCGCCTCTCTCCGCCTCGGCCGGCACCGATGGAACGCCGCTCGTCCTGCGACCTCTTTGAGTGCATCGAGGCACACAGCCGGCTCGACGAGCGTACGGCGCGGTACGTCTTCGCCCAGGTCGTCGAGATCATCCACGCGCTCGGCCAGATGGGCATTGTACGTCCTTTTTCTTCTCCCGCTTTCGCCCTGTCCTTCGGCTGACGCTCCTCTACTCCAACCGTAGTGCCATCGCGACATCAAGGACGAGAACCTGACAGTAGACGCCGCCTACCGCGTCAAGCTTATCGACTTTGGCTCGGCCGTCATCTTCGACCCTCGCGAGGAGGCGCCCAAGTACACCCGCTTCCACGGCACGACCTCGTTCGCCTCTGCCGAGATCCTCCGCGGCGAGAAGTACCAGGCCCCGTCATCCGAGATCTGGTCGCTCGGCGTCCTGCTCTCCATCCTCGTCACGGGCGAGTGCCCCTTCGCCGACGCCGAAGCCGCCAAGGCGGGCCGCATCTCGCGCCCCAAGGTCCGCCTCGCGCCCGAGATCGAGCACCTCATGCGCGCTTGCCTCGAGGTCGACGTCTCGAAGCGCATCACGATCTCGCAGATCAGGCGCCATCCGTGGCTTGCGGGCATTTGGGCGCCGCGGCACTGAGCCGTCTTTTCTTCTTCCTGCCCCTACCTCCCTTCACGACCTCGATCCCCTTCTTTCGGCATATTCTCTCGCTCCGTCCTACCCTTTCCTCCGCACATACCGTTGCATCCCGTTCTTCCTCCACCGTGCATAGGCATCCTCCCTCATCCACCCGTCCATAGCTCTCCCTCCCCTCCCACTCACTCACACCTACTCAGTCGTTCGTTCCTCCGTCCCTCATATGCTGTTGTCGCCCACCCCCTTTCTGCATTAGTCCGTCCGTCCTTCGTTCCGCCTTACCTTAGTCTCTCACGACAGCCCTCACGACACTCCCTTACGACTCTCGTTGCCTGTAGCCCCTATCTGAAGAATGAGCCTCGTATTCTCGCGTCTACCGCTCGCTGCCGTTGCTCGGGCTGGGCTTGGTGAGGTAGTGCCGCTCCCAAACGGTTCCATCTGCCGAGGCGAGTCAATGATCCCGGCGCACTCACTGGCCCTCTGGAGGGCGTGGGCGAGAAAGATTCGAGAGGGAACAGGAAAGGAAGCGCGGGCGAGAAAGCCGGGGAGGTCAAGGGAAGGGTATCGAATTGCACGCGTTTTGTACGGCTCGGATAGGGCGGGGGGATAGTATCGTCTGTATACTGGGGTGAAAGGGAAGAGACAGGCGGGAGAAGGAGCGGCTATTGCCCCGTGACGGCCTTGATCCCCTTGTTGGCGAG